>JAODUK010023439.1:0-24804 GCA_027564635.1 Typhlichthys eigenmanni
CCAACACACCTGATTATAATGAATGGGTCGTTATCAGGCTTCTAAAGACCCATTCAGTTGAATCAGGTGTGTTGGAGAAGGGACACATCTAAAACATTCAGGGCAGTGGCTCTCCAGGACCAGGGTTAGCCACCCTGTATTAGGATTATTGTCATCTAGTAGGCCACATTGGTTTACTCATATGTGTATTAATGTAACACTATAAGGGATGTTTGTATGTTTCCTGACTGTTTACTGCTTTGGTATTTCCCTGCAGTGAGTTTTATTAGTGGCCCAATGACCTTCTCTTTCCAGTGTTCATAATGAGCCTCTATTTTAGTTCAATGTGAGGTTAATGAGTTAAAGGAGAACGTGTCTTGCAGATTTGCTGCATCTGGCAAAACATTCTCTACGTCCCAATGAGAGGGGATAAAGATAGAAAGAGGTATAGGGTATAGCCCAGAGCCATGGAAACAGAGAGTCGGACCAACGGAGGTTAGAAAAACATGGTTTGTGGAGATAGTTCAGTCCAGTCCTTGGTGGATTGGGGTCACCGTCACAACCTTGAACTGACCATCTCTAAGACAAAAGAGTTGGCCGTAGTCTTTCGTCAGAACAGCTCCTACGTACCATTGACCATAAATGGGGTAGAGGTGGAAAGAGTGGATAATGTTTCTGGGTACAACAATCTCCTCGTCGCTGAAATGGGATGACCACATGCTTTGTATATTCAAAAAAGCCCACCAGAGACTATTTTACTTGCGCCAATTTAAGAAGTTTGGTGTCTCTAGAGAGGGATTGCTGCTATTCTACAGAGCTGTGATAAACAGTGTACTTACCTTTTCCATAACTGCGTGGTACAGCAACTCCACAGCTCAACAGAAGAAGCAGATGGACAGAATAGTTTGCATTGCCTCAAAAATAATCAATCATGAACTCACCTCCTTAACAGACATCTATGTGACTCATTCAGCGCAAGGGCTGGACGATTCTTTAAGACCCTACACACCTGGCTAATCCCTTACTGGCGCCTCTCCCCTCAGGTAAAAGATTAAGAGGCATGAAATCTATAAGAACCCGTTTTCTTAATAGTACCTACAGTAGGACTATACAAATATTAAATGAATCCTCAATCTTGTCCCAATAAATGCACTGACCAGCAGAGTGTCCTATAGCACTGGCAAACTATTTACAGTAACTTACTGTATTTTGGGGTATGAGTCGGTATTGGTTTGAGCTTAAGCTCCGCCACATTTATGATGTTGTTGATTGTAGATACAGAATGCTGCAGATTTTTTTGTTTTTGACGTATTATGTTTTTAACTTATTATCTTTTTGGATAACTACAATGATAAAGGGATGGGGATGGGGATGTTTACTTGTGATACGTGTTTACTATATGTGTTACTGTTTTGTAACAAGCACACTGCACCACATTCCTAGCAAACAAGTTGCATGGCAATAAAGTATTGAATCTTGTATTATTGTATTGTATATTGTACTCTATTTTTCTGTTGGATTGTGAATGCATTATTGATACTGTGAAGCACTTTGTGACCTCTGTCTGAGAAAAGTGCTATACAAGTAAACGTTACTTACTTAAGTACTTACTAGTGCTGGAACTAGCTAAAAGAACTACAGTAACTACTGTATGTAAGTATGACATGGAGAACCTGGGTTGAGCACCAATAGTGCATGAACACTGTAGGAAGGACAGTATTTCCAGTATTTGTGAGGTCATGTTCAGCTACTCGGAATAGGAACTCGTGCGGGGAAGGAAAATGATTGTTGCCAGGCCAAAATCAGAGGGGAAATGAATTGTTGTGCTGACCCTCGGTTCCGTGTCAGCTGTAGCCACTGAAGCATCTGGTCATGTGTCATGGATAAAGCAGACAGCATGCCTGTTACTCACTGGGTGGTCACTTCTCCCACTGTGTCACTGTTTCAATCACCCACTCTGTTACCTTTCACTTCACTGAAGGTATAGTAACTCACTCCCAGTAGCCTAAAATGGCCTTGGGTAACGTAAAGATCGTGTTTACCACATCTAGATGTCACGCCAAGCACCAGCATCTGAGCAAAACAAATGTTTTGGCCACACACACACACTAACATAATCACTTGGCTATGAAAACAAAGAACAAAAGGCTCTTGGATTACATCACAACACACACAAAGAGAGTGTGATATTATTTGCTGCTCAGGATGCAATTACTCCACTATGAAGTTGTTTGCACCTAGCATTGAATACATTTCGTATTTAACATATACGTTTACTTACTTGAATTATTGATGATGTGACATGGTTATTTTTAACATATGTTGTATGTTGCTGAATGCTGTTATGAAACAATATAGTAATATTTTGACATTTAACATTGGGATGGTATAGTGTAACATTTAATTTAGCGTAACATTTAGTTAGTGTAACCTAACGTCACAGCATTGAGCATAATGTAGTTTACTGTTCCATTAATGTTCCTTCTCTCTCTGTCTCTCTCTCTCTCTCTCTCTCTCTCTCTTGCTCTCTCTCTCTCTCTTCCTCTCCACCTGCTATTCTCTGTGCTGATAATTAACATAATGGAGTGAAGACAAACAAACATTTCACATTATCATGTGCAGTTTACTATGTGATTAATAGTTAGCCTTTGTGTGCATACGTGTGTGTGGTTCTCCTGGTTTAATTGAATATTGTTTTGTGTGTGTGAGCCACACTGTTTGCACTCCATTGTTATTGTCTATTGTCTTTATGTATGATAAATAATTCAGGCTGTTCCGAGGCAGAGAACAGAACAACAGAATGTTTGTGTGAGAAAAGAAATGAGGCTGATGAACCTTGACTTCCTCCATACACAACTGTGTAATGTAGGTTGCAACAATACACAACACTCACGTGCACACACAGTCCCGCTCTCAGATGAGAAGCAAGCAAGATGGGACTGACACATTTCGCCTAACGTGCCTAGCAGACAAACACCATGTCTCGTTAGCTTCCATTGTAACGAGAATAACGTAATTCATTTAGCCAAAATGTCAATAAGCCCCCCCTTACCCCCAGTGTATTCACACTGAAAATGTGTCTTGCTAAATGTTTACCAAGGATATTGCTGTTAGAATGACATGTCATTCTTAACAAGGCCAATACTGGATCACATACTGTAATTATCCAGACCGTTCTAACACCACATGCCAAAAATGATGTAACGTCTCAGTGACTATAGCTGTATCTGTTCTCTATGTTAAGCCTGTATGCTAATAATGTATTGAAATACCCCTCATGCTGAGGTGGCCACATTCCTTCTGAAAGGAAAAAGCTTAATTACAATTTCAAGCCAATAGAGTTTACTCAGCAGCTTGTAATTGAGCTTCAATTTGAGTTATTAACTAATCCAGACTGCTCCAAAAAGTTAATGAGTTCCGTGAAAAGTCTTATATAGCCAACAAAAAGTGTGCTTGTGTGTGTAGAGTGTGTGCGAGTGCCTGTGTCAGCCAGTACGCCTGAATGTCTGAATGTGTTCAAGTTCAAAGGTATTGTCGTGTGTTAAAACACATCAAAATACGAGCGACACGTTAGCAGATTAGTGGTAACCTCGCGCCATGCCACACGGCAGTCAACTGGACAATTGAGGACATATACTGTACGTAGAAAGAAGGTGCACAGATGTGTGTGCACACACCCATGCTACTTACGTATCAGCACTGTAGAGCCTTCTTACGGTATTCAATTCTTAGCGTGCACATACACACACACACACACACACACACACAAACGCCTTATTATATTCCCCATTCGTCTTCTTAAGGGTGAAGCCACATATAGTGAGAGAGACACCTTTAATGTTCCTGTTATGAAATGATCCTATGTCTATTACAGGAAGGAAACACAATGAGCACGAATGGGAAATAGATAGGCTGTGAAGACACGGATGAGGGAACATGAGAGACATTCAAATCTGTGAGGGTGAAAGAGGAGGAGTTGGAGGTCAGTAGTGTGTGTGGGGTCCTGAGGAGTGTATTGATTTGTGCTCTGTGATTGACAGCAAGGCTAGCGCTAGCGCTGACCAGCTGGGAACACAACACAAACAACACCAACCGAACAGCTTATCTCTGTAGTTGAGGTAGGGAGATTCTGGCCGGGTTCCATTGGTCTCAGATACATTTCTGCTACGACTATAGTGTGGAAACCCTGGTCGCATGAAGGTTTGCTCAGCCCCTCTATGGGCGGACCATTCAGCAGCCAGTGGGGGTGGCTAAGTGCAAAGCATTTGTTTCTTAATGTACTTCCACACACGTCAGCAGTGCTAGAGCTACGGCAGATTATGCTGATTGGTGGGAGTTTGCTTCAATAATTGTACCATGTCCAGACCCGATTATATACTAAACATTACTCTGACGTGTTTCATCCTGCTTTGTATATTGTGAAGGATCACTCTTATTTCAGTTTACACATGGCTGACATGCAGAGACAAGAGAGAAGCTCTCTTCCATGGGAAGCGTCTGTCCAATCGCGCGCAGAACGTTCACGTGTGCCCATGGATGCCCTCTTTCCACCACACGCCCTTCTTTCACTTGAACACAGCCCTGTGGCACAAGGCATTTGTCTCTCCAGCACAATAGACAGGCCAGCCCATTTAGTCTGTGCTCAGGATATTGCTGCTGCAGCAGGTCACAAATCCATAGTCCCTGGTCCTCTGACACACACACACACACACACACACACACACACACACACACACACTAACGCTGGCACCATGGTGCAAGCTCTCACAAATGCATTCAAACTTACCTGCATTGCTACATCCCCCCACACACACACACACACACACACGCACGCGTACACCCCCACATAAAACGACAAGGCTTTAGGACCATGCGCTAGAGCCATATTCAGGGTAGCAGAGCTGAGGAAAGACAATAGGAGACAGCGAGGTGGAAGAGAGAGAGAGAGAGAGAGAGAGAGAGAGAGAGAGAGAGAGAGAGGAAAACACAAAGCAACAGCAGAGGGGGAGGTTTGCATAGCGGGGGAATAGCTGAGCCTAGCAGAAGATCATGTAGGATGATATAAATACGCGACTGCCATGCGGATTACCTATCTTCTACCGTGTCGCGGATGGAACCAACGAGCCACAGAGACCCGAGAGAGGAAAGTCTCTGGTCAAAGTGTGTGTGATGCCACCTGCTCTCGCTCTTAGCTCCGAAGACGGAAGCTGTCAACTTTGACTCATACTCCTCGGTGAGCATCGTCCGCACTCTCATAAACACATTGGACGCATCTGCGCGCAATTTACGCACGCACGCCCACATGGAATCTACAGCAACGCGCACAAAGGAATGCACACACGCATGGGCTCAGGCAAATAATACACACACGCGTATGCTATCTGCATATGTCCACCCTAAGATGAGTGTCAACAAAGTCTTAGAGAGATGTAGAGATTTAGTGCGTTGCATGGGGACCTTATGATGATTTTAACATCGACAGTGTTTCTGCCCACCTCTCCTGTATTTCTCTAAACACTGCCCCGTCCTGCAGATGGGACAGAACGAGATAGGCTCCTACAGCGTCTGTCTTCTATCCTCAAGGTAAGATACCACTAAATACCACATCAAAAATATGATATAATATAATGTATATAAATATAATATTTAGACTTTGGAGGATTAACGGAATGCAAGTATCATTTAAAATAAAATGTTTTTGTTTAATTTCATTATTTGAGAAAAACAAACAATACAAATCAAATACATACACTAACAAACACATTGACTAAAACAGGAGTAGATTTTTTTATTATTGTAGTAATACATTTTATTATGTGCATTGTATTATTGTAGTGTATAGAATTATTTGGTTTGGTACACTGTATTTATTTCCCCCCAGAAGCCCCCCAGCTCCCCCTCCCCCCAATATGCTCAATTCAATTTAGAGCTCTCTACAGCTCTGCTAACAAACAGAATAAAACATGAATGCTCTCAGATACATACGTCTGCATACCAAACAATATAATATGGGTTATCTTTATTTACAGTGTAGTACTCACAATGACAAAGCGCATGAATAATAGAGAGAGCATTTGTTGTGATTTTGAATGGATGTTGGATTTGGGGGCAGTAAAGATGGTTTCAAAAGAACTGCAGCGTATTTTGTCTTGGCAACATTTTAGAGCAACCGACATATTAGTATTGTCTTTATTGTGTGTGTGATGCCCCCACCCCACCCTCTTTATGAGGATGCTGATGATGAGACATTGTAGTACATCAGCTCCCATGTATGAATCTGTGGGTGGCTAATTACCTCATCCATTCTGTGGTGGATGCACGACTCTAAGGGCATAGACACAGGAGTGTACACACACACACGTGCACACACACGCACACGCACACACACACACACACATGCACACACAAACAAACATACTGGACAGTAGAGTCAAATACATATTTATACACTGCAGTAGTGGCGACAGACGGCATGTAGCCTATACGTGAATGTGGGGACAGGTGGCTGGTAGTGGCTCCATGGGGCCAGGCTCATAACTGGTGGATTATGGTCACCTTTCAGACACACACACACACATAGCTGCCTGCACAGCTGGTGTCATTGTCTAATAAGGCCCCAGGAATTAAATAAATGAGCCATTTGAAATATGTGCAAATGGTTCAAGCGCTGCAGTGTAGCTTTACCCACTATGTGTGTATCTTTGAGCATAACACTAGTCTGGCCTTGCATTAGAGTGGCATATCCATGCAATGCATCAGTCCACCAATAAGCCCCACAGCATCAATTTGAAACTATACGGATTACATTGTGAATATAAGGTGCAGTGCGTGAATGTATACACAGATGTGTGATGTTTAATGTTATATATCCTCACAGTAAAGTTTATAGGGTACAAGACACATGCATGTTGTACCAAACAACATATTTAGCCTACTATATATACCCCATGCACGTGCACTGCATACCGTAGCACATTCACAATGTATGTGCACACACATTTAACGCACTCATTTCTAATGGGTTAGCTTTGACTTCACACTCACTGCGTGCGTGTCAGTGTTGTGTTTGTTTTGTGCATACTGTGTTGTTATCGTTGTTTACTATGGAGGGGATGATCCAGCCTTTAAAAGGCACACGAATGCTGCAGCAGAGACCGCATATTGGAAGGCACAGTGAGGCTAGGATGATCCCTGGTATATAGCAGTGCATAGGCACAGTAGGCCTACTGAAATGGCAAATTAGACCCCGCTTCATTTACCCCGCAGTACACACTTTACTCTGCGGTGAATGCGTTTCCATAGGAACGTGTTGATACGGGGGAGTTCCACTCACACACCCACACACACACACTACCCTCTTCGTCTTCCCCTGCCTCGTTCTAGTCTTTTCTCCTCCTCTCCTCTCATCCCTCTGCATAGATGGGCGGCGGAGTTAGGAAATGGAATCAATAGGGACGTTTAACTGGGTCCTGGGAATTCACATAGCTGTTTGGCATGTCTGTCCATTGTCTTCTTATCATGCCTCCTTATTAAAGCCCACAGGCTTTTACACTTGCAGTTCCTTATGAGCGTGCCGCTATTACTTTTGTGTGAGTGTCCGCCTCGCCGCCTCAATCCATTTCAGATGAAAGATTACAGCAATTACCTCCAGCGCTGTGTGTGTGTGTGTGTGTGTGTGCGCATGCATTTGATGGCCGTACAGCGGTGTTAAGAGGCAGCAGGCCAGTCAGCAGGAATAGTGGTTTCATGATAGGAATCTAATGATGATGACTTGCCTTAACAGAGCACACTCAGACCAGATTTCCTGAATGTGATCCTGAACCCCCCTTGCCCCCATATCATATGGTTGATCTGTATGTAAGAACCCACAGCATATTGTCAGATTAGAGAAACTGGCCACGACAATGAAATGCTAAAAAATATGTTGTGTGCGTGTGTGTGTGTGTCTCTATATAAAAGTGTTGCTATGGATTTGCAGCGCCGTCCTTGCAACCTTCCCTTTACCTGACTGGATGCTTTATGAGTGCTGCAGAATCTGATTCAGAATCAGAGGAAGGCAGGCTTATAATACAGCTGACAGAAATATTTTATATGGGGCTGGGGGAGTGTGTGTGTGTGTGTGAATTAGTGTGTGTGTGTGTGCGTGTGGGGTGGTGGGGGGAGTAATAAAGCTATAGAGCATCTCTCCTGGAATGAAGCTGTGTGTGTGCGAGGGGATGGGATGGGATGTGATGGGGTGGGCAGCAATGTGTTACAGGCATGACAGGCTATAAAGCAAGCTTCCGTGTGCACATGCATGTAGCCTTCAGACCGCCAGGATCGGCGGGCGCCTGTCTGCGTCTGTCTGTCTGTGCACGTGCGTCTGTCTGTGCACGTGCATTTGTTAAGTGCTCTTGGCTCGTGACAGGCTTTTGTTGACGTCAGACCCGACCGTGCTTGTTCAGTGTGAGTGGCCCTAGGCTTCCGTAATAATCCGGGTGGGGTGTGTGTGTGTGTGTGTGTGTGTGTGTGTGTTGGGACAGGGGGGCAAGCTGAAGCGACAGCAAAGCAATAACGCAGAGTGGAGAAGAATGCAGCCCTCAGCACCACGCCAGCTCATAGCCGCCAATTACTCCTAGGGGTTCAGCGCTGTGTGCACCAAAGCATGCAGCTATATAAGTCACTGAATTGATCTGAACACAGCACAGATGAATACTAACTGATGAGATATTAGGTGCTTGGAAGGATTGACACTTTTCAGTACTAATGACACTGGCAGTGGGATTTATTTAATAACACAGTCAGTTCACAATAACTCTCCTATAAGTCTCCTCAAATTAATTCTAATCTTAGATTTTACAGATATGGATCTTTCTTATTATTTGGATGTTTGCCTGCTTTAGGCAAATACTCCATCACATGCATGTATGTAAATAAATACTGTAAGAGCTACAGTAACACTGCCTTTAGTTAAGGTATGATGCCATTTATTGCATTACATTCCCCAGATTCTGCATGTTCTGTAGCTGCGCTACATTTCGACCGGACCTTACAGTTTTCCCAACACGTCAGGTATACCCTAAATTGAAACCCAGAATAAATATATTGGCTACTTATAGGGATGCTGAGGTTAAAATTATTAAAATGGCATATGTGGACACCAACAAATATCAGAAGTAAATTATCTTTAGATAGACATGCACTTTGGCCATAATTCATCTGGCAAAAACATTTCAAATACTATTTGTACAGTAGTATTTTACTAGAGATAACGTTGTTCTTCCAGCGAGCCCATTCTATTTAGCTTAATATATACATTGCTAGTATACATGCTGTGATAACTATAGGCTCTTGTCAACTTATATTACTCATAATAAATAATATGAAGGTGTACGATCAGAATGTGATTATACTTGATTTTACACTTTAAAGAAATATGTAAGCATTATTCCAGAACAAGGGGGAAAAAAAGCATTACAGATGTGTATTCTTCTTTTTTTAGATCCCAAATTATATAAATTAGTATATTTAGGTGACGCTGTTACTACAACCTCTGATGACCTGAGTGACTTTGGTAAATAAGGTCCATGTAGTATCCTAGAGTGTGTAGAGATCTTCTATTGTCTTACATAGTATAGGGGGCAGTCCAGTGAGATGCTGGTTGGTGTAGTCATGACTCAAGCTTCACGTTACCCCAGGCATAACATGTCCTTTAAAACACATTCCCCTGAACACCTTTCCATTCCTTCACGCCTGCCCTTTGTGCTTTGTATTTGCCTGTGTGCGTGCGTATGTGTGTGAGAGACAGAAAGAGACCTGTCCTAGCCTTGTTTTTTGTATTTGAACCAGGCATATAGCACATTGTGCCTTCCAGAAGCAAGGTTAAACTGTTGTGTTTCGGTGTTAAATGTGACCTTGTTCCCCTCTTGACAGTGCTGCGTCACTACCGAGGCACACTACCAATGAGACACTAGACTCAGCACCAACCTGAAACCAACTGTCTGTCCTGAATGAGACCGTCTCACAGTACAGCAGGTACATTCAAGATAGATTCCCCTAAAGCAGGGGTTCTCAAACGTTTCAGCTTGCGACCCCCAAAATAACAATGCTAAAGATTCGCGACATCTGCTATTCACAGAGGTACAAGCATAGCAGTCATAATATTATTTGATAGTATTTAAATATAGGTTGGTAGCAAAATATGTCAATGTATAACCTGTACTACTAACAATTATGGCTAAAATATGCTATTTCTATTCATTTAAAAATGTTACTTCATTTCTGAAAATCATCATGTGACCCCCTCCTCTGTGTCAAAATCACTGCCCTAAAGGACAGGTGTCGGGGCAAAGTAAACTCTAATTATACAATGGAATGGCTGGCCAACACACCCTGTGGGTGACCTGTTCTATGGGTTCATGTTTTTGTTCCCAGCCAGGCCGAGCACCATTCTGTGTGTTGATTTAACTCATCTTCATAACACTTTCTTTTAGATCACAGAAGATGAAAAATTAACAGTCCATACATGACAAGCTGAAAATGTAATCGCTTTAGTTTCTCCCATACTGATTGCACGGTGACAGCTCTGCCATTTCAAAAATTATTTTTATCCTTAAGGTAATGATATGCTGATATATATTCAGGCGTTACCATGGCACTGCTCACATAAAGACTTTATATTTTATTGCATGAGACTTGTGTGCATGAGTGCCTGAGTACATATCAGACTTTTCCCAGTAGCTTCTTTTCTGTGCTTGTCAAAGCGCACCAATATCTAAATTGAAGCTTGCATGTTATACAGTATGTGAGAGGAAGTACATTAGCATATTTGTGAATGCTGACATGCTTAATCGTAGGAAATGGAAGACACAGGGTTAAGTGTTTAAACCGTGGAACAAATAGCTCATGACATGGGATAAAGAGTAGCTCAAGAACATAAACCTCCCCAACATCGCAAACACACACACACACACACACACACACACACACACATCACAAAGGAGTCGGCTAGCAGAGCTGTGCAGTGTATTTCCTGGCATCTGTCCTTGGCTTTTACGAACAAGGCTTATAACAAGGGAGAATTAGATTAAGGGATGGATTATCGCTAAAGCCAGTGGAGCAGCAGCTTTTGTGTGAAAACCCAGAGGTGGCTCTTTGGCGGGGGCGTGTCTCCAGCACACTTCTTCATAGATTGACTCTGGCTGTGTGCTTGAGGTGGTTTCCTCTGGCACTGGGATGGAGAGTCCGGACGAACTGGAGCACCCTCTTCTGGAACACAGCCCTCAAAATGACGTGAGCCCGGCCCCTGGCCTGGGACACGGAGGGCGGTTCAAGGGCATCTTGGTGAGATGTGAGGAGAATCGGTCATATCCCTCCACCGCATGGACGAGCTACTGCAGAGGTCCTCCTGAGCTTCAACAGCAGCTGCTGGACCCCTGCTCTCTGCCACGCACACTGGAGCCGTTCTACCCTGTGGCCCCCGTCTGGGGCCACGCAGACTCCCTGCTCAGCAAGGACTTCTTGGAGACCACGTTTGTGGACGTTCACCCCGGCTCCTCGCTGGAGAGGAAGCTGCTGGCTGAAGCTCAGGACTTCCACAGCGCGTGCTACAGCCTGGACGATGAGGATGACCTGTTGCCGGATTTTGAGGTTGGTAGCCCCTCCTCCTCTCTCCTCAGTGTGTTGTTTGGCTTTACGCCATGTCCTCTCCTGTTGACGTGACGTTTGACTTTATTGTCCCCTGGGGGAAATCTTTTTTACACCACTGTACGTCCCCAAAACATACAACATACCCACATGTAAAATACAACATAAACAACACACAGCAGTGATAAGCGGACCAAGTGGCACCTTGTTAAGGGCCTCTTTGGCTCTATGGTGAACCCATCTGCACCTCAGGGAACTGTGCCTACGCCCAGAGGGCAGTAGCGTGAAGTGGCCATCTATTGGGTGTGTGATGTCCTGTGTTATTGTACTCACCATAGGTGTAGGTTTGGGGGGGTATGCAGGGGACGTGTCCCCCCTCAATATTTAGAACAAGTGTATTTGTCCACCCCCAATAAAAACATGAAAGACGCACTAAATGCGTACGGAGTGCTATAGACCGGTTCCGTGATTTTGACTTTAACAAAGACTCGTTCTCCAGTAGTAGTTTTATTAGGTTATGGCAAAAATGTGTAGTAGACTAATATTCTTTTAAGTCAGTTTAGCTGTCAGTTTAGTAGATCTTCCCAAAACACAGATGTTTGAATATGCAGAAAGTTTTGAAGATGAGCATGAGCTATTAACGTCTAGGGATTAATACATTAAAATGTATTTATATATCATGTACTTCCCCCAAAGAAAAGAGGACAGAAGAGTTGGATAAATCATGCCTATGTGTGTTGAGGCCTATGCCTAAAGCACTACATAATGTTTGATAACCCTTGCTGCATTATATTCCATATATTTTCAATTGTGCTAGGGTTCCTGTATTTCATGTTTTCCTGAAATAAATACACCTACTGATGCAGAAAAGGCACACATTGTCCCATAAATATTCACCAGAATGCCGAAAATAAAGTGTTTGATTCTCAAACATCCCCCGATGTTCAAATGAAATCTACGTACATAGTACTCGCAATGCCTATGATGGCCTCACAATTGAGCTCTATGGTCGGGTATGGGAGAACCTGATGTTATCTTGGCAGCAGTTTTGATTTATCGTGTCAATTTAAAAGATGGCATGTAAGTTACAGTATGTAAAATGTATGTTAATGAAACCGGTGTTATTGATGTGAATTCACCAGATCAATCGTCAATGCGACAGTATCAATTCATTCTTCATACCAGGGGCTGATTTCCAGATCTGCAGTGTGAATCGTGGATACCTATGTTAAAATAGGGTTATTTGTTCACATTCTCAGGGCAGTTTGGGTATCAGCAAAAAAATAGACATGGAGCTGTACATTTCAGGGTAGGCTACAATTGAATGCTTACGTTACAGGAGGAAGATTATACACTGTAAAGCTCCTTTCCTGCTGATCTATTTCACAGATCACAAAAGCCGCTAGCGTATGAAATGTGAATGAGCCTTAAGAGTCAAAGACACACCACGTGATGTGTTATGAAAAATAGCGATTCAACATCAATTATGGATATGTTGTAAATGTCAGGTGAATTTGCCATTCTGAACTACAGCGTGTGTATAAATTATTTATTATAGCAGAGAAAGCTGAAGGCTGTTTTATGATTATTAGCTTAGTTTATGTGATTAGGTGCACAACTGTGTGGAACTCACATAGTACAGTATGCAGACATACATGCGGCACACACTCACTCACACACACAAACAGTGTACAATACAGTTCCATTAAATCACAGAAGGATGTGCTCCAGTCAAATGTAGCAGGCTATAAGCAAGGCTCACTCAAAAGGACAATACTATAAATGACCCCTACTGGATGTATCTCTCCTAGTGAATCTATCTATCTATCTATAGTATTTTCCTTATTGATACTGTAAGATTTAATATTAGGAGACAGACTTGAGGACAAGGGGAGAGACGAGGAGAAGGAGACAAGCTTAACATCCTCTCCTGTGTGACTGTACATGACTGGCACTCTGCCCAACAACAACATAACGGTACTGAGGTACCGTCATGACAGAGAATGCTTGGATCAGATGATGACATCGACAATTGCAAACATAAGCAGAGCATTGAAATTATCATAGTAACCTTTGGAAGCAATCTTTACGGTACTGTGCACTGCGGTGCTGTATTTGCTGTTGACTGATCTCCTTTCATCTCCAAAGCAGACAACAATAGCTTCATGGTATAGGCTTATGGGTGTTGACGTGCAAGGCCTTTGACAGGATATTAATGGTGGAGTTAAGGATGCTAGAAGAAGACTGCTGATATTTGAACTCAACATC
This sequence comes from Typhlichthys eigenmanni, assembly GCA_027564635.1. NCBI lineage: Eukaryota > Metazoa > Chordata > Actinopteri > Percopsiformes > Amblyopsidae > Typhlichthys > Typhlichthys eigenmanni. The sequence continues at coordinate 13,873 of JAODUK010023439.1, forward strand.
GAACACATTCACCTCTTCCTTAAGTGATCCCTCAGAAGCTTCACCCATCACATCGGACATGCACTGTCAAGGCTGAACATCACATCACATCACATCACATTGGACATTCACTGCCAAGGCTGAACATCACATCACATCACATCACATCTTACATGCACTGCCAAGGCTGAACATCACATCACATCACATTGGACATGCACTGTCAAGGCTGAACATCACATCACATCGGACATGCACTGCCAAGGCTGAACATCACATTAGACATGCACTGCCAAGGCTGAACATCACATCACATCACATTGGACAATGCCTGCCAAGGCTGAACATCACATCACATCGGACCTGCACTGTCAAGGCTGAACATCACATCACATCGGACATGCACTGTCAAGGCTGAACATCACATCACATCACATCACATCGGACATGCACTGTCAAGGCTGAACATCACATCACATCACATCACATTGGACATTCACTGCCAAGGCTGAACATCACATCACATCACATCGTACATGCACTGCCAAGGCTGAACATCACATCACATCACATTGGACAATGCCTGCCAAGGCTGAACATCACATCACATCACATCGGACCTGCACTGTCAAGGCTGAACATCACATCACATCAGACATGCACTGTCAAGGCTGAACATCACATCACATCACATCGGACCTGCACTGCCAAGGCTGAACATCACATCACATCACATCGGACATGCACTGCCAAGGCTGAACATCACATCACATCACATTGGACATACACTGTCAAGGCTGAACATCACATCACATCACATTGGACATGCACTGCCAAGGCTGAACATCACATCACATCACATCACATTGGACATGCACTGTCAAGGCTGAACATCACATCACATCACATCACATCAGACATGCACTGCCAAGGCTGAACATCACATCACATCACATTGGACATGCACTGCCAAGGCTGAACATCACATCACATCACAACATTATTGAAATAATGTTGTGTTGAAGGTCGGCACCACTGTTTTTATGTTCCCATTTTGTTGAATACTACGTAGGTGGGCGTTACCAAACTGTCTTAAATCTATGTAACATACGCACTTTTCTGATACGCCTGTTTCTCCACCTATTTTCCTTTTATGGCAAATACAGACCAGGGAGCTAACAGTCCATGTTGAAAGGCTAAGCACTGGTCTGTGTCACATCGACATTACTAATGCCAAAAACAACTAGAAGTACTTGGTTTTCATGGAATGGGTCCTTTAAGAAATTATAAGGTTCTGGTTTAGTACAATTTAAAATAAAACAGGAGCCTACCCAGCAGCTTACTCTAAAAAGTAAGATATTAGGATATGATGTAATTTTCAGCAGAAGAGATATAGAAAGCGAATTCCTATAAATAGATTTATATGAAAATTAGATATTGCTACCGGATGCATTCTGGTTTCTGTTTACGTTTGTAGTCCAAGTATTAACCAATCACGTCCATATGGAGAGAAAATGAGGCAGAATACATTAACTGAAATGCAATCTTGTATAAAACCAAGTATGATTGATGACAATATTGATGTTTAATAGCATTCATACTATGTGGATAGATGTTTCTTAAAATTAGCCAAACTCAACTCCAACTCCATTTTTGTTTCTCAAGTAGAAAATTTGACGGTGTAAACAATGACTAGCAGTCAGAAGAGGAAGCAATGGCGTAACAAGGCAACAATGGGCCCCAATGCAGAGTGCTGAAAGCGGGCCCTTTTCAATAATAGCCTATTTTACATTCGCAAACTTTAGCGATTGTATGCTAATACACTTCTTGTAAAATGCATCAAATAGCAACAGAATGCAACGCCAAAAGAATATTACACTGAAAACTACTGGAGGGGAACATGATCGGCGCCACCTTATGCTAAATTGCTTAACCTAGCTAAAATCATGCTGATGCTTCAATCATGAACCATTTTTGTCTCCTAAGGCTCTTTCTTTCCAACAATCTTGAATAATATATATACAAATATTAATTTTAAAATTAAATGATAAAAGTCTGTTAACTGCAGATCACTTAAATTTAATTTTTCTTAGCAATTTCCATGTAAAGATTTGACATGTTACCTAGCTAACATTGTGCTCTAGAAAACAAGTTTTAAAATTATACAGTATTCAACCGGATTTGACATGGAGAGATGTGTTGACATCACGTGACAAAAAGCAATTTCTATGCTAAATTGTTAAAGTTACAATAATCTTGCAGCCATTTTCTCAAAATGGCATATTTCCTGTACGCCAAGTTATATTCCTCAACCTTCAAGGCAGTTAGAGCATAATCATTTTACACACTGTTTCTTAGGTGTTATATCAAGCATATTGAGGAAAAAAGCCTGTGGTGTACCGAATAATTTGATCTGATTGTGGACATTATACTGTATGCACCTCCAGGACTCATCCAGCGATGACTTCAGCGATACAGACAGTGACAGCAACTTCCCTCTGATGATACCTGAGGACTACCTGGGCTTATCTTTTTTCTCTATGCTGTGTTGCTTCTGGCCACTAGGCATTGCTGCCTTCTACCTGTCACAGAAGGTACACACACCTTCAACTCAGCTCCATGTTTCTCAACATAGGAGTTGAAAATTATTATTACTTAAATATTTTTAAGACTATGATTACTTTTTATCTAGTTTTATTATCTTTATATCACTGCGTTGGTGTAGCAGAAGATAGTTTAGAGCTCAATGCTCCCTATACGCACAAGCACGGGAGTGCCTTTTGATGTCAGTTATAACGTTCAAAATCAGTGCTGTAGCTTACCATCGACTAAACCAGATAGCATAAACCAGCTGCTATCATATTCAGTTAGTTTGTGGAAAATAGTGAAGTATTGTAATAGTATCTATTCCCTATTCCTGGTGGAATATTTTATACAATTGTATATGATAATATTTGTAGGCCTATTGCTTATTCACACTGAGTGAGAGTCTCTGTTCGACACAAATATGAAATCAGGTGATAAGTGTTAAGCACAAGCGTGAACATTATGGAATTACTTTGGGTTTAGACAAGGATTACATCTAGATTTTGTTTGGGGATTATGCCACCAACGCTTCAAAATACAATTACTAATGCTGGACAATGCAAACTGGAAAAGTGCAAGACAATATGTATGTATATTGTAGCGCAATGCAATTTAATTACTTGTTAAAACATTAACAATTTTAGTATGTGAATTTATTTAATTTTAAAAGGCATAATTTAGATACATTTTCATCTTTACGTAAAACCAATTACCTTCAACATTGAGTGTGAGAAGTGACATATGAAAGCTATCTGAGTGTGATGCTATTTCTCTGGCCTAAATGTCAACCGGGCTAGTGAATCGCTCTTTGGGGAACACGCGGTTTAAGAACATGTTCCAGCCAGGTAATGGTGATGGGTGTGACGCATTACTGAACTATATACATTTACATAACAGGTGCTTTAGCAGACACTTTCATCCAAAGCGACTTGAACTAAGCATGTGTCAAAAGCTGAATAGGTCATCATACCATAAGCAAACATTCTGTTAGGACAATGACAGAAGCATGTCATCAGTTAACTTACCTAAACATATTACAACACACGGTCTATCATATTACAATCCTCAGAAGAAGTGCAAATAGCCTAAATACCAGCAAAGTAAAGGCAGCATTTTATTTTAGTTCATAAGTAGGGTTAGAGACAGAAGATCAAGGATCTTGCATATTTCATCTGCCCTTCTTACCCTGGTGATGTGCATTGCTCAAAATACTTCTCTCTCCCTCGAGTACATTGGTCGGTATACTGTAGGGTAGGCATGTGTCCAGACTGTAGAGGAAGAAAAATACATTAGTGGTCACACAGGTAGCTTCGGTTCTTCAGATCAATGGCCTTCATTAAGATTTAAATAGAGTCATAACAAGCTTCCCCAAGGTGATAGATTTCTAATAGCATTTAAACAGAGGTCAGATACAAAAGCAAGGGCTCAGAATGGAGGGATATAATAGAATAGATTGGACATAATATGGTTTCAGCATGGGAATGAGCAGAGAGCAAGACACTAGGGAAAAACACTGACAGGTGCTGACTAATGTCTCTCTCTCTCTCTCTCTCTCTAATCTCTCTGCTGTCCTTCCCAGACCAACAAGGCATCGGCCCAAGGGGATATTCAGGGGGCCAATGCAGCATCTCGCCAGGCCCTGTTGCTTTCTGTGCTTTCCATCGTCTTTGGGATCGTCACGTACATCTGTGCCATTGCTGCGCTCCTCTCGTACCTGACTGCAAAGCCACCGTAAAGGCAGCCCTTGTGGAGGGATACACCATGGGGGAAAAAATATTCCCAGAGACTAACCTCTAGACACACACAATGTATTGTACCACACTGTCTGGATGTTACATCAACATGGAAATGCATATTCATCTGTACTTTACACCAATCAACACATCAGAACATTTGTATTACACACAGAGATCATGAGCCACTCTGAGCAAATTAAATCACTACCTGGAATTGTACTGTACTTCTTATACAGTAGATGGAAGATGGAAGATGGTGTGCCAGTGTTTTGTCAACATACAGTATAGGTCAACATAAGTTACCATAATGTTGTGCTTGTTGTCATGAGACATTGAATATATTGGGAGTGGGGTCTTGTCTATCACATTGTAGATATATCCATCAGAACAGTTGAATATGGGTGATTGTGACAAAATGTGACGATTTATAAGGATGTGATATGGACAGCTAACATTGCTGAAAAGGAAACCTGCTGCCTGAAGCTCACCTCGTGGGGAATTATTTTGTTCTAGGTCTAAATGCACTGATTCTGCTTTTCTTTTACTGGGACAACAACATATTAATGTTAATACACTCAACAAAATAAAATAAGGTAGTTGTGCCATAAGTATTCTGGGGGGAGCTCGCTCAAAAAAAGACTTCTTTACTTAAAATGCAAATCCAGGAAAAACAAACGCTGCAGCTATAGCAAGAAGCAGAGCTGTAAGAAAAGTGGATACATGGAAGAACTCATACAAATTGAAGTTTATTGGAGAAAAACAGGATGTTGAGTCGCTGCCCCTGAATACAGATGTTATTGTCAAAAATGTTGCCACTTAAGAGATGAAACCCAAGCTGTCTGCTTTCAAAAACATGCCCTTAATTAAGACCAGTGTGTGGTCTACATACAGATTGCATTGCTAAATAACATTGTATTCCATTTAGGTGTTCATGTGACAAACCACCCAGAGCTTTTCCATCCAATGCATGAGCAAGTACATTTCATTGCACTCTCTTAAGATGGTGTATGGTATTTTGCCATGTTAAACTGTCTCCAAGCTAATATAGACGTACAGACAGTTCTGCTCAATGCCCTTGCCATATTGTCTTGAGCTTATTGTGCCAAATAGAACATAAGGCTGATTAAGTGCAGCCCCGAATGTGGGGGAAAAAAGTACAATGAATTGCAATTTTCTATTAGATATAGTTTTATAGTATAGAGTTCAGTTTTGTATCAAGACTGAGTTCAAACATACGTATGTAAGAACTTGACAGCCTGTGATGTTTAATTGTTGTCAACTTCCACTGTCATCGTACTGTGAAACTGCACTAAATCGGTCTGCAAATATCACTGTACAGTCCTGATTGCCTGAAGAAATTCCCATCACACATCAGATATCAATCCTTATTTCCACACTAATCACAACACATTTGTACTTTAAATTGTTTTCTTAGGTCTTTATTGCTCACAATCTATTTAAGAAGTTGGTCAAAAGTGACAAAATTATATCCTAAACTCAGAATAACTGGTCAACTTACAAAAATATTGTAAAAAAGTCAAAGGTCTTGGCAAATAAGAGATGCTATTTTATGAGAAATTGTCATTTTTCTGTGCCACTATTTAATGTGATAAATATGTAAATATATAAGACACAGGAATCCTAATAAATGCACTTGGTTTGACATATTTGCAAATGTTTTATTATTTTGTATTGTTTTATTTGCATGTATGTTTATGAATGAAGCAATAACAAAGGAGAATAGTTTTGTCTTGGCATTATATAAAAAACTAAAAAATGTTTACAGGGTTTTGGAATATCTCCTCTTGACAGAATCTCGGTAGAACTGGAAAATCTTCTCTGATGCTTTTTGACTGATGGCGATACACTGTTGGAGCTGGGGAAAGATAATTCCACTGAGACATTTGAATCTAATAATTCTGAAATGTCAAAGAAATTGTTTCCAATTGTTTCCATAAAGATTTAATTAAATTGTGTTGTAGATTTAATGTTAAATTGATCAAATTGCAATTTTTGCCCATTATATGGTCCATAGAGGCAGATAGTTGCTCTTCCTCTGCCTCTATGGAAGTGTTTGTACAGCCATGCCAAATAATATGTTTTTCAGCATGTTTCTACACGATTTGCACACCTGGATCAGGGCAGCTGGCTGTATGCTTATTGTCTTGGCAGTATGGATCGTGTCATCGTTGTGAGGTGAACCTTGACCGCAGTCTGAGGTTGTGTGCCCTCGGGAGCAGGTCCTCTTTAAGGACCTCTCTGCATTTGACCAATCCCAAGCCCCGCCCCTTTTCACATAACAGTTGAGCATTTTGTGCTATGCTACAGTAACTAGGTTGGACAGGTGGAGACAGACAATAGAGATGCACCTGCATAGCATGATGCTGCCACCACCATACTTCACTGTAGGGAAGCTATGAGCCAGGTGATGAGAGGTGCCTGCCTGGTGTTCGGCAGGCTTTGGAGTTCTGCCCAGGAAGTTACATGTTTGTCTCAGACTAGAGAATGTTTTCCCTCATGCTGTAAATGCCATTTGGCAAACTGCAAGCTGGCTGTTAAATGCCTTTATCTCAGGGCAGGGCGACTTCCGTCAAGACACGACTATAAAAAGTTAAAAAGAATTCCCCAGATGTCACACTTTGCTCATATGGTGTTTCACATTATTCTCTAGGTTGTTGTTGTCATCAATATAGACAGTTTTGACAATGATTTTTCATGACGTCAACATGCATCACAGTCCTATGATGTTGTGCACCTCTCAAGCAACAGCTGGGGCCGTATCAAGCGCAGAATTTATTATACTTTTATTGTAATGCAAAATATTAAAGAAAACATACCTACGGTGATGAAATTATAGCCCATTAACAAAATTATGTGTCTATTTGATGGTGTCCTAACGTGGTCAAGGCTTGAGGTTGTGATGTACTATTCTGGTTCCACGATTTTTGTCTCTGTGACTATTTATAAGTCAGTGATTGAGCCAAATCTGAAAAATAATTACATTAACCAGTATGCCACTTACCGCACTTTGAGTGCCACGGCAAGTGGTATGCATACATATTTGAATGTTATATTTCAGTTTTGGATTTTTAATAAATGTGCAAATATTTCAGGAAACCCGCTGCTTTCAATGTGGGTTATCAAGTGTAGAGAAATTGGCAAAAATATACATAAATATAATATAAATATACATAAACTTGACAGAAAATGCAAAGTGCTCAATTAACAGGAATTGTCCCATAAGTTACATGACAGAAAAAACTAAATCTCCACTCACTTCATGAACTGAAAAAGATCCTTTAGTTGACGATGTCATTACCCTGCGCTCCGTACTGTCAATCGCAAAACTCATCAAAGCTCGGCTTTCCTTGGAGAAATGTAAATATATAACACTGAATTAATCTAGTAATTATCACACTAAGCATGTAGATGCATGTATTCGAGAAGCTCAGTATGATCAGTGTAACATAATACAGTCCCCTTGGAAGTACCTTTTCCTGTGCTGCCGTAGGGTCTGTGATGATTTGGCCTTCTGCGTCAATTGCACAGGTCACTCCACAGAAAAGACCACTCATAGACAGGCCTGCGTCCATGAGGGCCATGCAGGCAGCATTTAGGAAGCACGACAAGAGCTGAGCTCTAGTTAAGGATGACTGCAAAGGCACTTCCTCATACTGCATTTCTCATTAACAAATTAGTATGACATTATTGGTAACTCTTCTGACATGAATGTACTTTTTATTTTGACGAGACCTGACATGGAATATCCTGAAAGGATACGGAACCGTCATCGTGCAGCACTTGGAGTACGAGGGTGAGGGAAGAGCGAGGGTGAAGCGACAACAGCAGTGATGCCTCGCATGTTTCTCGCACACACTGCTCTTGTGCTCTCTCTTTAACACCTAAAGAAAAGGTCAAAGCCAGTTAAGCAACGTTAACACTTAACTAACTTATTTTAGGTGCATACATTCTGCAGCCATTAACTGGGCTGTCAATATCTTTACATGCACATGTAATACTACAAACAACAACACTTTTTTTTCTTTTTAAATCAAAACATTTCCAGGGAGCAAATATACATGAGAGAATGTTGCTGTAGCATGCAGTACTATTATCCTAATTTATTAAAGCAAACAGTTTCACAATTCACAGGTTCTAAGTACAAAATTATACAATAAATGTTTCAATATTGTTTTCTTACTTGGAAGACCCACTTTAGGCTGTATCACCACCTCCATTGTTGCCCGATCATATATCTCCTTGTTGACTTTTACCTCTGCTGGACCATAAACTCCAGCCAATACACTTGTATTTCCTTCAGAAAAACACGTGGGGGCGTTAGTGAACTCATCAGTGGCATCAGTGAGCACAGGTGGGGGTAAAATGCAGAGTGCAGACTGCAGAAGCCATCTAGGAAATTCATATATTATAATATAGCCTACAGTAGACAAACTATTACACGCTAGTTGGGCTATTTACTAACCAGCTACGTTCAACATTCAAACTTCCTCTTCATTCGGACAAACGAGTTCAGTTCCTAAAACAATTTGAGAAAATGTGAATTTACCTTGAATAAAGGACGCTGATCCATCAGGGCGCGATAGTAGGCTCTGCTCACAGCCAAACTCTCTTAATGCAACGTTTAACGAAGCACCACAGACATCCATCGTGGTCTGCTTCGTGAAGACAGGCGAAAGTGGGTGACGTTTGTTGTTTTGCTAGTTCGAGGCGCTTAGTGATGACATTTGCGTAAAACACTTTCGGACCAGCGTTCAGTATGGTGGAACGTTTGCTACAAGTTCAATGAACGCGAACGGCAGGTTACAGATCAGGGAGTAGTTGAGCTGGATAACAACAACAAAGCCATCGTTTGTGTTTTATTGCTTTAGAGTGTTGTGCCAACGTGGATCTAGAACCACTTCTGTCGATGCATAGCACAACTAGATTTCAGAATTTCAGACATTTCGTATCAAAATAAGACGGCACACATTTAAGGTGTAAAGACGTAATAAAACCGACATTTTGTAATGGTATTAAATAGTGATGATGACTTCTACTCACAAATAACACCAAGCACTTCCCACACGTCACTGATCAACACTCGCCACGCCCATTAAATAGAGCAAGGCTTTGAAAGTAGTTCAAGAACGTTTTGAACGTTTTCGAGGAAATGGGTCGTTCAGTAAAAAAGTTAATTGAACGTTCAGAACGTTGAGTCCACTGAACGCATAAGTGGCGTTTTCTCCTATGACACGTTTTATATTGCTTTCTCGTATCGTTGACCTGATTGAAACATGTATTTTAAAATGCAATAATTAGGGTTCTTATGGAAATAAAACGAATTATTTATTATGATTCCATTGTCTGCGCAATGTAACATGATACGAGTCAATGTAAAAAATACAAATTGGCGAGCTACCCGCTTCATCAATTAGTTGTAGATAGGCTGCTCCTATCCGCATTGGATTAAAAGATAATGATCAACGTGTAAAATAAAATATAAATTTTGGATTTGGATTAACACAAATATAAATTGTTCTGATACATTAAAAATTAATTGGATCTAAGCGAGAAAAAGAGACGCCATCTTCCTTGATAGTCTATCGTGCTTCTGCTCCACTCCACTCGTAATAATATTCCATTCCGTTATTCAGTAGATATAGTTCGTGCAGTCGGATCTACCTTTAAGTAAACTGTAAAAGGCCCAATTCACATTCGTTACAACTGTGCCCATTGTTGTTAGGCTCGCTAGATAGTCAAAGCAAAGTGTGCACTGCCATTGACAGATGGCCGCTGTGACTGTGAGGAATATAAACAAAATGTATGGAATATGTTGCTGTGCGGTTCGTCAAATAGCTGGACGTAATGGATCACGACTAATTCAACAGAGGGCTTTCAGTGTTAACGTAAGTTAGATACACCCCGTACTTTTTATGCGGCTACTACTATGAAACGAGAATCAGTCGACCTCTCATTCATCGCGTTAGCTTGTCTGGAAGCTATCTTACTGGCAGTCGTCCTGTCTTCCTATTACATATTTACCAAACCTAACTAGAACTTAATTTGAACGATAAAAACATATTTGACGTCATTTGTAGACTATGATCGTATTATGAGATCTTGCCATGGTAGTAGTTATATATCTATAGCATGTTAGCTAGCTAGCCGATATAATTCTTTAGCAGTTGTTCTATTGGTGGAAAGTAGGGGGCGTGTAGGCTATTGTGCTCCCCCAGTGATGTTATAATATGTTTGTACGATAGACTATTAGAACGAGTTGTTTTAGTCGAACACGTTTTTGTTTGTAACTATCGCATCGTCAAACATTGACTGCGTTGAAAACACTATTTTACTCAGACACTTTCTCCTTAACCTTTTTAATAAAGCGTCAACAAAATAAGCGTGCCGACGAGGTATATCTATTTATTTATTTGGTAAAGTGATGGCGTACCGTACCCATAAAATATTATATATTAATAACAAATGACAAAAAATTCTGATTTATAAAACAGTGCGCACGCAAATCCCACGCAAGCTTTACTTATTAAAGCACAACCGGTGTTACGCCTAATTCTGTGTCCTGCCGAATTCAGTGACCCTTTCGAAAGTGCGCATGCGCCACCTAAAATCA
>JAODUK010023450.1:5000-19748 GCA_027564635.1 Typhlichthys eigenmanni
GATATATGATTGTGCATGTATTTCTCCCTCTGTATAGCACTGAGCTGCAATTTTAGTATGAAAAGTGCTATACAAATAACATTTTTTTATTATTATTATGTGAACTTGTCTCTCTGATTGTAGATGAAGACTGAACACATGAAAGCTGAGGAAGGCAGTAACTGCAATATATCAACATTATTGTCTTACCTTTTATATCTCCATAGATACATTGAGGCGGTCAGGAGACTCAAAGCAGAGGGAAAGAGATTGCCACGCACTGTGCATTTAATGTTTGTTCCTGGTAAGAACTGTTTATTGACCCCATGTGTGACTGCTTCATCTCTATCATGTTTCTCTTTTCTATATACATACATACATACACTTTTGTGATGCAAACAGCACAAACCGAATTCATTACTGTAACATAATTTGCAGTTCATCGTTGTCCTATTTGCCATTACAACTGTATAGATAATGCTAGATAGTTATTAATTATTAACACTGATATTTTCCTTTCTTAGATGAAGAAATCGGAGGTCACAAAGGAATGGAAACCTTTGTCAAGCACCTTGACTTCCAAAAGTTAAACATTGGCTTTGCACTAGATGAAGGTATTTACACACATTAATTTCCCAAAATGGATGAGTACAGTACAAGCATGAATTAATGTCTCTGCTTTGCATGTTGAGATGACCCCTAGAGGTGTTAACCTGTGGCAGTTATAAAGTTAAACTCAGTTAAATGTTGCTAGTGGCACACGAACACATTCCAAAATAGCTTGGTGCTGGACACATGTAGCGGGACTGGCCAACATGAGCAAGTGTAGCTGGCTGGCTGACCGACTGACCAACCATGTTAAAAAGTGCATGCGCTACATTCTAATCTACAGTAGATCATGTAGACCAGGGCTATTCAAGTCCGGTCCTGGAGGGCCGCACCCCACATGTTTAGGATCTCTCCCTGCTCCAACACACCTGATTCAAGGTTGTTAGAAGCCTGATAACGACACATTCATTTGAATCAGGGTTTATAACAAAACAAAGTGTGACAAAAATCGCATGTACACAAGTGTTCACAGCCTTTGCCATGACACTCAGAATGGAGCTGAGGCACATCCTGTTTCCACTGATCATCCTCAATGTTTCCACAACTTCATTGGAGTCCACCTGTGGCTAATTCAGTTGATTGAACACTATTTGGAAAGGCACACACCTGTCTATATAAGGTACCACAGTTGACAGGGTATGTCAGGGCACAAACCAAGCCCTGAAGTCCAAAGAATTGTCTAAAGCCACTCCTCAGTAAAAGGCACATGACAGTCCACCTGGAGTTTGCCAAAAGGCACCTGAGAAACTAAAGTCTATGGTCTGATGAAACAAAGATTGAACTCTTTAGCCTGAATGCCACATCGGCTCACTTGGAGGCGGGCGGCTCACTTTGGCCCCACTCCAGAGCAGGCCGATGTCAGGTGTGGCTCGGTACGACTTGGCGCGGTTAAACTAGTAATAGAAACGCAAATCATCACGGCTCGACTCGGCACGGCCAAATTGGCCACATTTGGAAAAGCGGCCATAGCTGTGGTCTAGCCCATACACTGTATATACAGTGCATCCAGAAAGTATTTACAGCGCATCACTTTTTCCACATTTTGCTATTTTACAGCCTTATTCCAAAATGGATTAAAAAAAAAATGTTTCCCCTCAAATGTCTACACATAATACCCTATAATGACAAAGTGAAAAAGTTTGTAATAAAAAAAACATAAATATATCACATGTATACAAGTATTCACAGCCTTTGATCAATACTTTGTTGAAGCACCTTTGGCAGCAATTACAGCTTCAAGTCTTTTTGAGTAGGATGCTACAAGCTTGGCACCTTGCCTGTATCTATGCAACACTATGCTAACCAGGCTACACAGGCTACACAATCTACTAGATATTTCTCTCAGCTCATTTAGGCAGATCCTCAGTTTGTTTCTTTGTGCTGTAGGACTGGCAAACCCTGGCGATGCCTTTACAGTGTTCTATGGAGAACGCAACCCATGGTGTGAGTATCAAACACACTGACTAATGTACCATTGCACCTTATCACAAATATCTTGTTTTTCATTACATAATTCCAGCCCTACTATTTTCACAGTACTGAACTCATAATATTATTTCTACCAGGGATCACAATCCATTGTCCTGGCAGTCCTGGTCATGGGTCGCGATTTGTGGAAAACACTGCTGCAGAGAAGTTGGCAAGTCTCAATGAGTATTTGTCTATTTGTCCTGTTAATCATAAATCATAATGGCAATCATGTGTGGCTGTAAAGCCTTTGTCAGAGCAGGTTACGGTGAGCAAGGTCTCCTAGCTATTTACATGTGACATCACATTTAGATACATTCTGATTATCTATTAGAACTGAGATGGGCTACATCACTCTTGGATTTACAAACTAGGTTTAGCACTAGACTTAATATCTTTCAAGAGCATTTACTTTTTTCCTTCAGCAATGATTGGTGCTGTAACAGAAGTGGGACTGAGTCATGTTTTCTCAAGTAGCAAGTCAGTCTTGAAACACTTATTAGAATTTATTTGATCCACGAAGGAGATTATGGTCTTCAATTCGTCGAGCCACAGAAAACCAGGTCCTGCTAGCTACTGAGCTACTACTAGCTATAGCAGCCTGTCCCGCTGGCCTGTTGAACCCAGAGCCTATGTGTTCTGTCTGCCTGGACTTGGCCTGCATGTTTGTAGGTGATTAGGCACAGCAACATAGCCTACATCAGAGGTCGTCTAGTCTTCCTCTTGTTCCGGCAATACTTCACGCTGCCTACCGGGTGCCTGCGCCAGTCTGCTCTGCGTGTGTGCAATGGCCCGGGGATCGGTGTCGGCGGTCGTGTCCCTCCCATCTGCAGCATCTCGTTTTTCCTTGTGGATTGGCCCTGTTTCGTCTCCACTTAGGTGCGGACTGTGGCTGAGCTGCTGCTGTTGCGTTTGGGGTCCTGTGGCGCGCCCCCCAGCTCTGTTTGTCCACCCTGGGGGCTGGGGTTCTTCGTCCTCCGGAGTCTACCCTGGGTCTGCCTCGCCGAGACGCACGGTGGCTCTCCTCGGAGTCGCCCCTCGCGTCCCTCATGCGATGGTCCATGGACATTGCGTACTTTGCCGGGTGCCTGTTTGCTGTCCCAATTGATATGCGCTCCCTCTCTGACAAGTAGACCCTACTCTTTCACGAGTTTACAACAACAAACTCACCTTGCTTTGTTTACATCTTCTAAGCGCGCACCACTGTAAGAGAGTGCATGGTTGGACAAGCTGATTGCTGACAGCCAAATCTGTTAATGTACCTATCCCCTGGCTTACACTAAATTTGAATACCTTGCTTTTAATTTAAACTCCCTGGCTCAAACTCTGATTATTCTATTTAACTATATTCTCCTTCCACTGACCTCCCCATATTTGTCCACAACAAACACATTTTTATTTGAAATCTCTGCTCAGTCTCCTTTACCTTACTCTTCACACTTTTTATTTGTATCTTGTATGTGTAATATGTATGCTCCTGTTTTTGTCAAATGTGTGTATATAATTTGTAATGTTAGATGTCCTTGAGTGTCTTGAAAGGCATTCTTAAATAAAATGTTGTTGTTACAAAGTCATAGGACCCAAGGTAACTTTTCTATAACTCTCACAGCGCAGTATAATCAACTCTTTCCTGGGCTTCCGAGAGAAGGAGAAACAAAGGTGAGAACAAAGATGGTTGTAATGCTTGTGACTGACACTTAAGATCTGATGTGCGCGTGCAGTCTCATTCAGTAATCCTCACTTATCTTAAGTGTCAGCTAATATTAGATGTAATTTAAAGTGATGCGAGCATTGCTCCAATGCCTTGTCATCTGCAGGCTAAATACAAGCCAGTGTTTCACTCTGGGTGATGTCACCACAGTAAATATGACCATGGTAAAAGGAGGGGAATCCTACAATGTTATCCCTGCCGAGATGGATGTCAGCTTTGATATGAGAATACCACCCACAGTCAACCTCAAGGTTTGTATGAGTTTCCATTTCAAAAGTCATTATTTTGCTAAATCAACTCATGAAGATAAACATTTCTATCAACGTTGCAAGGAGTTTGAAGAACAGATTAAAACGTGGTGCAAGGCAGCAGGCGAAGGGATCACATATGAGTTTGCTCAGGTCAGTGCTTGTACACACAGCACTTTACTATGATTCTCTTTGTTTTGGTTTTGACTTCAGTTTCAATTGGCTTTGTATTTTATCCTTATAGAAACATATGAACCAAAATGTGACCTCTACAGAACAAAACGACCCCTGGTGGAATGCCTTCAGTACTGCGTGCAACGCGATGTGAGTGCACAGCAGTCAATCTGATATTCTGTTTTTATTTTTATGTAAGCCTTATACTGAGGTCTTTCCTGCAGGGACCTGACTTTGGAAAAAGAGATATTTCCAGCAGCTACAGATAGTCGCTTTATCAGAGAAGTGAGTATACGACAGCAAGGATACCATGTTAAGAATCACATTACAGTAGGCTATGTAATGGT
Source organism: Typhlichthys eigenmanni (assembly GCA_027564635.1). NCBI lineage: Eukaryota > Metazoa > Chordata > Actinopteri > Percopsiformes > Amblyopsidae > Typhlichthys > Typhlichthys eigenmanni. The sequence continues at coordinate 9,536 of JAODUK010023450.1, forward strand.
TAACACTGTACATTTCTGGCATTTTCCAGTTGTGCTAATACATTTGCTACTTTTGCATAGGTGGGAATACCTGCCATTGGCTTTTCCCCAATGAACCGGACACCCATCCTGCTGCACGATCACAATGAGTACCTGAATGAGCATGTCTTTCTTAAGGGGATTCATGTGTTTGAGAAGCTCATTCAAGCTCTAGCCAGTGTTTCTGCTTTACCTAATGAGGTGTAGATAACCTCCTACTGTATATCTAATACACAGCATAATGACTCATGAACTTGAATCATTTGCAGTCATTTACCAAAGACTATTGTTAATCTAAAAGTGGCATTTAATATACCTTTAATTCTCAGGGTACTGTAACGGTGTATTAGCCTGGTGCAATCAGACCTTAAATTCACTTTGTGAATATGGGAAGTGTAAACAGTTGTTGTCTCCTACTAGGCTTAGACCTCCATTAGTAACTATAGGACAGCAATTGGACAGCATTTAACCAATCGGTATTGCTACAACTGTTTTCATTGCCTCATCTATCTCTACCAACATTTGGAAACGCGCTACATCAACGTCATCTCACTAGCTCACCCCTGATTGTTCTGCCTGCAGGGTGGCTGTTAAAACCCTGATGCAAACAGAGTTTCCATAATAAGCAGCAAAAAAACACATTGAGCTTGAGAGCAATCATTAGGCGGAGCCAGACTAACAGTATTACTCTGTATCAGCAACTTGTGTAAAATCAATATTATGTCAGCATCGTAGCATTACAGTATAACATTATTGTGTCTTACATCAAGTAATATCCAGTTATTATATAGGCTATAAGTAATGGAAAGAGCAATTAAAAAATTTGTTAGTTTAACAAAAATGCTTAAACGTCTGCTCAAATTTTATAATTGCCGTTTTTTTTACCTCTTGACATTTTGAGTAGATTTTAATAAAGCCATTTCTTTTAATCATTTTGTTGACTACATTTATTTCATCAGTACAATTATGTATAGTTTTTACTAGTTTTCTACAACTGATAAAGTTGAGTGACTTTAATTAGAGAATTCCAGATGTAGCACAAGATTGTTTAACAAGTTCAATGTCAAAATATGTTAACTAGTGGCCAAAGGCTTAAACAGGAGGGGAAAGAGCTCTCCTTAGACATCCTGCTCAACAACACCCAAGCCAGTATCTCTCATTGGCTGGCTGTCCTACGTCCAATGACGTCCACGTCATCTAGGCTCCACTGGGCCGCTTTCACAAACATGGATTAAGCCTAGTTCTAGACTAAATGTATTTCAATGGAGATGTTAATTGACGTTTTCTTTTAAAAGCTTGGACTAGGTTTAATCCATGTCTGTGAAACCAGTCCCGAGGGTTAGATAGACCTGTGTGTGAGCATGTACTACATGCTCTCTTGCAGAATAATCGCTGCCGGTGTCATAAAAACATTCATGCAGTTCATTACAATCAGGAAGAGAGCAGTTCAACTACCTCTAAACTATTTTCCCCTTAAGCTCCCTACAGCTCATACTCTCCCCTTAGTGCTTAGAGAAAAAGGTCTGCAGCTAACTGCCTTCAAATAATTTAGACACATTCATTTGGTGTAGCAATCAAGCTCAGTGAGTGAGTCATGTATGTGATGCGATCAGAATCCGTTTTTGCCGACTAGGCCTATACACCCCATGCACTGTAATTAAATAGTTTTTTTTTACATTCAGACAATCTGCTTTGTATTTTAACCAAATAACAACTATGGTAAATTAAGTTCTAAAACTGATAAAAGTGAGAATCCAATAAGTGACATGGCAAAGTATAGTGAATTTTAAATGATTAGATTGTCACTATCAGTTGACCACGCAAGATTTTATGACATTGCAACTGAAACTGTTTCCTTCGTTTTACAGTGCTTCTAGCGAGAGAACCTAAGGCAAGAATTTCAGCAAGATTACATTTATCAGCAGCAGTACTCAAGTAATGACTTACTATACAATTAATTAAACTGTACAATTGGAGATCTGGCTGCTTATTCACTTGGTAGCACAGACCATGTAGATCAGAGGCCTCTCCCATATTTGCCAGACGGCTATGTTGATATTGTAGGGCAACCTCAATTGTGGTTTGTAGCTACAGTAGGCCAATATTGGGGCACCAGTGTTGTCTGCTTGGCCAAGTGGCTAGGCTGATATTGCAGTTGCTGAAGGCTCTGGCTACTGCTGCTTGGGTGTCACCATATTGAAGTTCTGTAGGCTCCATGGCTAGCAAACACACCAGCAAAACCCTAAACAGGACATTTCCACATTTTATACAGCATATTTTAAGGAAAAGTTTGTATAGGATTTAAAAAATGAGCAACAAACACAAAATGATCACATGGTTTCCACTACACTAACACCTCACGCTCCTGTTTAGTGCTCTCCAACCTACAAACTCAAAATGTAACCCACGTTTTTAATCGTAAAGGTATAATTGATCTTAAACCATGTTTTTAATCGTAAAGGTATAATTGATCCTCAGAAACAGGTGTGTATTGCACCTATTCCTGTTGACAGCCTATGGATTTCATTCATTCAACTTTTACAGTATCCAATGGGGTGCAGGATAGATTAGTCATTGCCAAATTACTGACTGGGCACAGCATGACTCGGCAAGTGCGCCTGGGCCCTTTGTCTTTGGGGAGCCCTTGGCCCTAGATGCTTAATAGGGGGAACATATTGTTAGAATAATATTTAGGGTATACATTTCCTGAAAAATAAAAAAAATATATATATTTGTGGTATACAAATGTCAATAGGCCAACAATGTATTTGTAATTAGGCAGGCACATGACATAAAGGTGATTCTAATGCAGTTCTGTTCCCTTTGGAGTCGCTGTCTAATTAACATAGTAACTCTCCAAGGGGGATTAGCAAGACAGTCTGTAATTATAGTCCTCTCAGGACATGACTGTAGGCAGCATTAAGTCACTGTGCTGTCAGAGAGGTGTAGATCCCATATCCTCAGAGTATAGGCTTATATCCTAGCTGGATGATAAATGTAGAGTTAGTAGCCTATATTATCAATAAAAATGCCACAGTCTTGTCATGTGGGTACATATCTAAGAAAATGTAAATTAACCTGATAATAAAATAGTCTGCCTCTCAGTAGATCACAATTAGAATGGATATACAATATACAGCCATACTGATAAAGTTGAGCATTGTTCAGCAATGACTGACCTATTGTAGAATAATTCTGATTGAAGTAATAGCTCAAAACAAAGCTTATCTTTCAGTCCATGCATTAGGTTTTAGGTACATCATGCACATTCCAGGTTTCTGAAATTCTAGATCTGTTACATCCACAAATAAATATAATGCACCTAACCAAAAACAACTATTAGGCTTATACTGTGACTGCTCTTTGTGTGCTGTAAACTTTCTTCCTATGGCTTTTATTCCTTATATAGTTAAACATTTTGCATTGGGCCTATAGTATCAATATAGCTTTTTATGGTTTTCTCTGACTGAGAAATGATGTTATCATCTTGCTGGCCTTTTGCGTTTCTATCATTAAGATGTAGGCTACTTGTCTTTTTCTATAGGTCACCCCTTTTTACATGTGACCAGGTAAAGATGCACATTTGAAATAACTGCTGACCGTCCAGACCATGTGGCTGCTATTTATCATATATACTGCTAGCACATTCTATCGTTGCCTAGTGAACGGGAGCGTGCCTGCATCCGCGCTGATGAGAGCGGTAGGTACTGTAGTGTGGGCGCGCAGGGCTGATCCAACAGCAGGCGGCTCTGCGGTGTTTTGAAGCTGCATTAGTGCATCCCAGACGGTCCGCGATGAGTCCACGGCCACTGCCTCCTTCAATGTCGACATGACAACAAATCAAGATATGAAGACGCCAAGAAACTAAGTGTCAAATCGGGAGAATTTATATGCATTCCATTCTAGCATCGAACCCCCGTGACTAGAATTTTTAATGGAAAATGGCGATAGGCACACAGTCTTGCAGCATCGTCTGCTTTGTATCTATCCAGATGATCTTGATTTTCAGTGCATCACGGCCTGCAGAGGGGCTAACATTCCCTCAACAATACACGTAAGTGGTCAGAAAACTTAATCGACATAATGTTTTCAGAGCTTGAACTAAGTTCTTTATAGCCTACTCAAACAACGTGCCCCGCATGCAGGCTGTTTTTAACAAGCCTTCTTAACTTAAAGATGGTTGGTTATATAATTAAGGTGCAATTGCATTTACATGTTTGATTTAGGAACAGTCCTATAATTGTGTAAGTATAAAGTTAAATAAATAATATAGCCTGCAAGCCATAGACAGTTTTTAAATATTTTAAATATGTTGGCTTACCTACAGATATTATGCATTTGCAACCCCTGTTGGGGTAACTAACTGAATCATTTAAAATAGGCTACACATAGTAAACAAGTGTTAATAGCCTATATATAAAAAAGTAAGATAATAATTTTGTGTTGAAAACCATTACAGTTTATTACATCTAAATTGGGCCTTTATTTTTTACAATAAATAAAATAAAAGAAACAATATTGTATGCCTAATTGATGCTTCTATGTAGCCTATGTGATGTGCCAATATCAACCGATAATATTGTCCCATCTGATATAACATTCAGACTGTACCCTCAAGAAAAACGTTTCTCTCAGAAAAGTGAATCAATTGTCCTTGAAGTTCAATGGTTTTGCAAATAGAACTTGACCTTTTGTTGACCTGATCCATCTCACAAATTAGACTGTAGCTCCAAATTCAACAAGTTATGCTATATGCCATATTGAAACTGAATAGTTTTTTTTACCTCCTTCCCGTCTCTGCCTCAAATAATCCTATACTTAATAATCTCCTTAGAACCTTTAACCTCAAATTCTTCTATACAGCACAGCTGGCCCCCACTACGCTAGGTAAAATTTACCATGGTATAGTTCTATAGACTGTATTTGTTTTATATATCCTACAGATGAAGGCTATATTAACAATAAATGGTGTTATGGGAGGGACTGTTCGGGCTGTTCCATGCACCCCACTGTTTGTACTGCTTTGAACCAATGCTCCCCACTGCCCTGCATGGGTACAGTAAGGTCATGGAAGCTATAAGTAGCCATGTTGACTCATTTCCAATTAAGGATTAATACTGCAGCAGTGGGGATTTATATCCCCCCCGCCTGTCCTCTTTTTCCTCCCTCCCCCTTTGCCTTGCCCCTTATTATCTCTCCTTCTCTCTCCACCCCCATCACTCCATCTTTCCTTTCTCTGCCCCTCCATCCCTCCCAACCACTTCCTTGTGTCCCTGTGTCTAGAAGTGAATATGGGTCACTCACAGCACAGTCTTGTGCCAGGGGTGTAAGGCAGGTAATATGGCTTTACTGCCTCATTATAGAGGACTGTCTGATGTCCTGTGGGGATCTAGAGGAGAGCAAATTGGGAGTCACACATAATATCTGTGGGTTGTAGTCATGTAACAAACCAACCACAGCAGTGAGAGATCCTTTGTATTTAAAGCAGCAGTAATTTCTTCTGACTGATTATATAAACGAGTAATATGTCAATGGACTAATCTAAGAACTAATGAGGTCATGTACAGGGATGAAAGCTAGGGGTTCACTTACCAAAATACCTTATATGTTGGCACTAGGTGAAATGACTAGTTTGGAACATCTATCTTTGTCATATTGTGAAAATGGCTATTTCTGCCAAAGAAATATGAAATTGTGTGAAAAATGACAGTGCTCAATCTGCTGCAATTTCTCATAAACGAAAGCTGTCTGCAGAGTTCACAGAGAGCTTTTACTTCCACAATGTATTATGGAGAGGGGTCTGTGCCTTTTCAGAGCACATCGCCTTGTTTGCACTCAAAAGTGTAAAGAAGCAAATGAACACAAAATAACAACAACATGTTTTTACAAATGTGCTGTCCTGGTCGGCTTTCCTCTGTCAGTCAGACACAACCTTCCTAGTGCTTTAGAAATATGTGGTGAATGTGTATGTTATCAGGTTTATGCAGGCCGTTCCTCTCTCTCTGAGGTTGCAGTCTGCCACACGAGGAGTAATGTGGTCTAAGGAGCTCTGTAATGTCCATGGGACATGGGCTCACAGCAGCAATGGCTGCACATTGCAGTCCCCTCCACTGTTACTGGCTATAGACCTGCCAAGTTATATGTCATTTAAATGTCATTTTTGTGAGGCACCTAAATAAGGTCAAACTGATTTTCCCAAAGAGAAAAATGTCTGCATTTTCAATATTCACCCCTACAATGGTCTGTGACCTGAACTCACACGTTTTGTCAAAGACGCATGTTCCCACTGGATAATACCAGCTCACCAGAGTTTGTCAAAGTGTGACGTGCATACAAACAACCTGCCCTGCAGCTGACTTTTTACTTCCCGCAGTTAGAAAATACCATCTACTGTATAGCTCACTATATCCCAATATGTCTAAAAGCTGAGTGTATTTGCATACACAGTACATTAACATGACTGACAGCAAAACAAAACAATAAGATAAACACCATTTTGTAATCATGTTCACATTGTAAATGTCGACCCGGAAGGCAGCGACGACACATTGTTGCAGGTGTACGACATGCAGGGCAGTGTGCCAGCATCGGCTCCCATACTGTGTGTTAGTGCAGACTCTATGAGTATTCTGTAAATAAAACATTGTGTGTGCCAACCCCATCCTCCACAGGCAGCAGAGGCTATGCTATGCATTTTTATTTGTACGAGGCAACATTTGCACATTGCCATGTGGCAATATATGATAAATATATATCGGAGTGATACTAGAAGACCCTGCGATCACATCATTAACAAAGTGGCGAACACCGCTCACAACAACAAAACCGTAATAATACGCTTTGCTTCACAATGCATTTCAATGTGTGAGGCGCCGCTGCGGAGGAATATTGTTTTGATTTGAGCTCGAAGTTAGCAAGCGTTCTCGAGATTAACAAGCCCTGCCTTTAAGTGCTTCACTCCATTCCCCAACTCACATTACAGAAAAACAAATTAAAGTTATTTTAGAGTGAAATAATGTTTTGTGAATCCTCTGCAGGCAGACATTGTCCATTAACTGTTACAGTTTACATTTAGATAGGCTACTCTATTTCTGGTTGGTCAGCAACTGTCCTTGTTACGTTGTTACATGTACAATCTTCTTAAGATAAACACTTCACTTAATACAGTATTCAGCTCCTGGCTCGACCGAACAGGCATACCATACAACAGCGGTTCTCAAACGTTTTTGAGCCAGGGCAGGGACCACTTACAGGGGAGAACATTTTCCAAGGACCCCCTCATGATTCTAACACGAATTAAGCGCATTCTTACTACCATTTATACTCTTAGATGCCATTGGAACTATTTGAATTCTAAAACATTTCAACATAAATAATACAGTGATTTCAATTTGAATTCCAATTTAAATTACTATGATGTGTTCTGTAACTGTTGTGTTACAAAATTGTCTAAAGTTTAGAACATTTTTATTGGAATATTTATATTATATAACACATCAAATCACATTCTTATCTGACACAATTTAGCATTACTCACTTGATGAGCTCATCCTTAATGAGATGGGCAAGCATGTGTCTTGCTAGTTTACAATGATGTTGTCTGACTGAGGTCTATTTCTCCATGCTATCTGCTATCTGCTATCCATGCTATCTGTCACTAACTTCATAAGCCAAGCTAGCAGCTAAATGGTTCATTGTGCCCTGCTAGAAGAGATTGATTCATGACAGATTGACGTGATGTGTCACAATCAAATTAGAGGTTATTTTGGCTCAAAGCTAACGTAGGTGGGAGTAATGGACACAATATGCTTGTTTTATTTGTGCAAATGTCCCATCTATAGATATGCAGCTTTTTCTCAATTGAAAATTGTTTAAAAAAATAATTTATAGATAATAATTTTGCTCCTGGACCCAACTTTGAGAACCAACTTTGAGAATGACTGCTAGCTATACAATATAGTCCACAGGTTTTACATTCACTTCTTGGGAATACAGTATTGTTCATGGTTCACCAAAACCCTAGTCCACCTTTCTAGATACAATAGTCACATTTGCTGCAATAGTACAGATGAGGCATTCCTATGTGGTTTCTCTTTTATATTATAGATCGTGTTAGCCCCTTTATACTGACATGTGCTTTTCCATTTTCATCAAAGGATTATGCACTGGGCCAGACGTATCGAGCAGGAGATAGACAAAGTCTTTCAACACATCACTGGAGCTCAGCAGCTGAAAGGGGTATGCACATTTACAGTACCATCCTATATATCAGTTCTCAACCAAAGCTGTTGAAGCTTTGAACAGCCCATTGCTATAGAAAATGTACTCATGTGCAAACACTGCAAGATACTAACACGATAGCAATACAATGTAAAGGTAAAGGTAAAGGTGCTTTTATTGTTACATACACATACATGTTGCGAAATTCATCCTCTGCATTTAACCCATCCCTCATGGGAGCATGTAAGACCGTGTAATGTCGTGAACATGATACTCTGGTTTCAACCTCAAAACCAACATTTAATGATTATGAAATTAGATAAAACAACTATGATAATAGAAGAACATAATTTAAAAGGGTGATTGTGAAACTAAACTTATTTTTGTGAATAAATCTTGACATTTGCAGTTAACCTTGAGGTTTTACATGATTGTATAGGTCTTCTATCACACATGTATATTTGGGCTTCTTTGATCATGATGTGATTATGAATGCTTGCTTTTAATTACATTAATGTATGTCCTGCTGTCCTGCTAAATGTAATGTCTTTCTAATGGCTGACACTCAGTAAGAGTATATGGTACATGCTAAATCACTGTATCAAGAGGATCTGTAGGGAGCAACTGCTCAGAGATGTGCGGGGGAGTTCTCTCAGAAGAGAGCAATGGCTGTTGGAATGGTTGTGGCACATGTCCCTTGTTTGTGTCACAGCAGAGCAGATGGTCAGCCAGCCTGCTGTACAGCCTAGATGCGAGATTTAGTTTTTTCATTCATTCCCCAATAATCCATCTGTGTGGCTGAATGCATCGAGAGAGATGTCTCAATCACTTTGCATTGCAGTGCGATCGAGCGAAGAATTCTTTGTTTGATCTGAGAGGTGCATGTATTTGACATTCTGCGCCACATATCTCCCCATTATACAGAATTTGAAAAGCCATGCTAGTGCCAGTTCTGGTGTCTTCTCAGTATCCCAGCTGTTACCAGCAATACTGCCTGCTCTCTTCATTATGGATGGTCAGCCATCTGTGATTGGAGCAGCGGCCATTTAACGCTAGCTTCATACCACCTCAATGAATTAAATTTGAATTGTATTGATGTGTCTCGTATTTCCTGTGTATTTGTCTTGTTCCCCTTGGTTTCCCTGTGTTGCTCAGTTCTTTGTCACTATTCCTGCTCCATGTTCCATGCTTGATAGTCCATTAGCTTTACCTGCCTCGTGGTTTTGTCCAGTGGTCTATCTTTCCTGTATTTAGTGTTGCGTGGGAGCATATCTCGGAACTTGAAAGTTCAGATTTCCGACATGGAACATTTTTTTAAAACGCCCCCTCATCTCAGAATTCCGTGTCAGAATCTCAGGAAAGTTTTCTCAACGCTGAGGTCCGACATGACGTCATTGCAACCTAGCTGCCTACACCATCAAATTAATGTATATTACAAGTTTTAATATGTTGTATTTATAAAACACGTGTAAAGATATAACTTTGAAATGTGTTATTGTTATGTAGTTATTAATGGCTACAGTCAGCGAGGCTACAAATGTCAGGGATGTCAGTAGTTGACAATGCTGTATGCAACAAGTGAGGCTCAAAGGTCAGGCGTCCATGTTTTCCCAGTTACTACCTCACAAGCTTGTATAGAAGCTGTACGTTTCCCAGTTCTGTCTCTTGTCACTGTTGTCCTAGGCCCTTGTGTTTCTCCTGTCTGTCTCTTGTCACTGTTGTCCTAGGCCCTTGTGTTCCTCCTGTCTGTCTCTTGTCACTGTTGTCCTAGGCCCTTGTGTTTCTCCTGTCTGTCTCTTGTCACTGTTGTCCTAGGCCCTTGTGTTTCTCCTGTCTGTCTCGTCACTGTTGTCCTAGACCCTTGTGTTTCTCCTGTCTGTCTCTTGTCACTGTTGTCCTAGGCCCTTGTGTTTCTCCTGTCTGTCTCTTGTCACTGTTGTCCTAGACCCTTGTGTTTCTCCTGTCTGTCTCTTGT
>JAODUK010023461.1:5147-24798 GCA_027564635.1 Typhlichthys eigenmanni
TCTTTTGTTTTTTGTTTACCCCCCCCCCCCCCCCCCCCCTTCCCCCATTGCCCAAGCACCCACCCCACCCTTTGACACCACTCCCCAACTCTCACAAAACAAAAGTCAGTCACCACATTTAGGCCCTTGGGGGGGTTTGCTCAATCTGGACAGGGTATACCCAGTCGTAGCGAGAATTGAAGCACGGGGTACAAAAGGGGGGGATGGGTAAAACAGCTGTCGGATATTGACTTGGAGAATAGAAAGTTCTCAAACGCTGCCGTGGTGTTTTGCTTATTTTATGTTTTGGCCCATCTTCCCATTAAATAAGTGTGATTTTAATTGTGAGCGTTTTTGTGGGGAAAATGTAATCTAGCAATTACAGCAAATCAAAACACCTGATTCGGTGTTTATTTTGCTTTATTGTTTTTAATTAATATATTTACTTTTTTAGGAAGAAGAGACCAGCTGCAGTATCTCCATATGGCAGCGTACAGTGAGCACAATGGTAGAACAGGCCTAGGCGTGGACATGAAGGAGCCCTTTGAGGGTGAGGTGACAAAAAACGAACGTGACGGAAAGCGTGTGGTCCGGCACTCGTCAACGGACGCTCACCAGCCAGCCGGCGCAGTTGACGGCAGCAAAGGTGGTTCTGGGGCGGCTAGCTTCAGCACCAACCACAATTCTGTTGTGTGCCTGCCTCTGGTGTCGGAAGGATTAAAGCTAGTGTGGACACAGTCCGATCAGACTCGGGAACTGGACGAGATTCCTGAGCTGGTCCAAGCTTTTAATTTGTTCCCTTACCCGACATCCCGTGAGGTGAGCGCCTTGGCCCGGTTGTGTGCCTTGCCCCTGGACAAAGTCAAGGTGTGGTTCATGGTGCAACGAATCAAGTATGGAATTAGCTGGGCCTCCGAGGAGATAGAAGAGACACGGCGGAAACTGTCTGTACCCGACCTCTGCAGTGATTATGCAGAACCGAGAGAGGAAGCGATGGTGACGAGCAAGGGAAAAGGTTTTGAGGATTTACTAACCGAGGACAGGGATCATATAGAAGGTGCCCGCTCCACTTTAGTCTCCCATAAGAAGAAACCAGTGTACGAGTCACCAGACTCTTACAAACCAGCCAGGCCTGCTGTGCCCTGTTTCAGTTCATCCCTACCACCCCCCGAGGACTCGTATAACTACCACCCTCCGGTGGACACGCCGGCCACTACAGCAGCAGATGTGTCCCTATACCAGACGGAGGCCTTGTCGCAGCGGCGGCACGGACGCTACAAGAAGTCGAAAGCTCAGCTAGCCGTCCTTCGCAGCAGCTTTCTCAGAGAGAACTGGCCCGCGGAGACCGAGTTACGCCGCTTGCAGGAAGAGACGGGGCTGAGCCGCAACGACATCCGCAAATGGTTCAGCGACAGCCGGTACCAGCTGAGGGTTGGCCGGGGGGCCCACGCAGCGACCCAGGTCCACCATCATCATCATCATCAGGCCGCAGCTGGAGTGAAAGAAGAACCACAGCAGCTTCAGCCTCTACCACTCATCTCTCAGAAGCCGCAGCAAAGCGGTGCCAAAGTGCACGAGGGGGCCCGTAGCAATGGGATTAAGGACTCGCACTTCTTTCGGACCTTCCTGTCAAATAGTCTCGAAGCGTTTGGGGAAAGGGTGGCAGAGGCAGAAAAGCCAGAGTATGCAGAGATGATCCCTAATAATGGACACCGTTTGGAAGAGGAGCAGGAATGTGAAGAGAAACCGTTGCAGCTAACCAAGACGAGCAGGAATGAGCCAGATGTTCCACCACAGCTGCCATCAAGTACGTCGAAATCCCCCCCCTGCCCCTCCCCCGCCGGCACCCCTCCGCTAACGGCCTCGCCTAATAAACCACTTTCAAACGACGTCAACACATCAAAGAAGTTGGCTTCTTCTGCCAAATCCGGCTCGTTGCAAACGCCTTCGCGTCTCTCCGGAGTCTCCTCGTCAACGCCCCCTGCTCTCACGCCTGCCGGACGGCCACGGAAGACCAAGGAGCAACTGGATTTGTTGAAGAAGCACTTCTTGCTCTGTCAGTGGCCGAAGAGTGAGGAGTACACTGAGCTAGTCAAGCTTACCGGCTTACCTCGTGCTGATGTCATTCAGTGGTTCGGGGATACACGGTATGCAGTTAAAAATGGTCAGCTGCGGTGGGTGCAGGGAGTCCGGGACCAGTTTCTGGCCGAACTTGCTACTCAGCAAAATGGGTTAGCAAATGGAAGCAGTCCGTATGCAATGCCTCGGGGCGGAGGTAGCCGCAAACGCAAATCTCAAACCAGTGGCCCGAGTACCATCTCAGATTCTCCTGATATCGAACCTCTGGAAGCATATCGCCGTTCCACGGGAACACTACAAGAAAAAGACCTTGACTCCTTATGCAAGAAGTCAAGAATGAGCTACCAGCAAGTACGAGATTGGTTTGCATCTCAGGACAGTAACTGACCAAGAGCATATTGAGGAAATATCACTGGAACTAGACTTGGTAGGGTCCCCATTTCCAAGACATGGCAACATTTGTAGTTTACTATGATTTGGTTAACATTGCTTTAATTTGAGCAGGTGTGATTTTCCCAGTGGGGCATATTTTAATTTGAATATTACATTTACTGCTTATAATATATTTGGAGTTTAATTCTGTTTATGCTGAAATTGCTGTAAATAAGACAGCATCGTGTACACTGGTTTATTTTTAGGCTTTGTTTTCCTTTTTAGATAGTCTATTACATTTTTAGTATGTTATAGCTGTATAATTTATATTGGTTGTATTTTTGGTACATAAGTGTAGCTGAGAAATTTGCAAACAAACTGCTCTGGTAAAATTATTACTATGATGATATTGTTGACTGATCACTGTGTGAAATCATTCCTTTTTATAACAAATATTGCCGTTTTATAAATAACACTGGAAATTCACACGTAAAAAATGTTATGCTGCACTAGAGCTTTAGGAGCCTGTTGCAATTTTCATTAATGTATTTTTCTTATTAAGTCAGTGTCATCATGGATTCTAGTATTTAGTTGAGGAAGCAATATTATTAGATCTAACTCAAGTTAATGCAAGCATATTGCTGAAACGTATTCTTGTTGTATTTTAGAGGCTGTGCCTAAATACTTGAGATTTCCATATAGTTTGCACTGACGGGCACCATTTGCCAGCAGAAACTCAGCAATAAATAAGCACCTGTCAGTATCCGTGCTAATGACAAATGCCGCTAACTTGTTTTGGATTTGCACTCAACTCAATCCATATCAGTATTTAAATAGCCATGGGCTAGTTTTTCCTGTCTTTGTAGATGGCAGATGGTGACAAACAGGTTATGTTCCTCTACTGTAGATGTAGTAGGGGAAAGTTACCAATTTGAAAATGCCAGAGTGCCCAAATAAAAATCCAGTTAAGCATGTTAGATTCATTAAACAATTAAAGTCCAAAGCAATATTAACAACTATTTCTATTAAAGCTTAAGCACAAATGTCACATTCAGGTATGTCAGTACATTTATTTAATAAAGGCATTTCTACGCTGCTGTGTTTCTGTCATGTGATAGTAACCTATCAAATGTATAGAATTATTACATGTGTTTACATCTTTATGATACTGGCATTATGTTTTAGTTTACAAATCTTGCCATGGAATATTTGTCAATGACCAATAATGTCGGCGATATTGGATGAATCTTACATCTGAATAATTTCTGGTGGGAATTGCTATTTATGTAAATAATTAGTGTTGCTTGTAAATGTATCCAGGTACAAATGAAAAATAACTCATATTTCCCAAAACGTATTTAATCTTTCTGCCCAAAACATATAGACCAATTGGAACATTTGGAATTCAAAAGTCAGAAAGAAGGATTCAAACCAGCTGTGCACAATAATGCAGAACATAAAAAAAAAAACTGCCAGATTCATTGTAGGGTATTCACAATTGTCAGTGGTTATTTCATTAGTGAAGTGCTGATCCTCTGAAAAACTGAAACTGGAAGTTGTTTGACGACTGATGCTCCAACCTGCGACTGGGTAAAAGCTCTTATTCAGATATTTTCGACATAATTTCATCAAATAGCAGTCAAAAAGGGTTAAAATGTATACATTCTTAGAAGTTGTATTTACCTGGCCGGTGTGCTTAGAGTTGTGGGGGTTCCTATAAAACACTTACATTAACTGCTGATTCAAGGAAAATCTTAAATATTTTTGTTTTTGTAGAAGCCTCAAGGTGTAACCACTTACTTGTACCGCGTTCATGAAGAGAGCTATGGCTGGAAATAGAGGTAACTGAACCAGATGTGGTCTGGGAAGAAATGGCAGACAGAACAGATATTTTTTTACTAATTGTTTTCACTTTAAAGACTAATGAATGCTTTTCGGTCTGTCCACATACAGTGCACATGGCGTACATTATTGTCATGGGCACAGCAAGCAACAGACATTCAACGACCGCGTACCACCCACATTTGGTGTGTGTGTTGGACTGTGCACATTGTGCGAGTGAACCGGGCAGTGCACATGTGTTGCGCTCATTCACAAGACGAGAAAAAATAAAGTATATACTTTGAACAGCCCATTGCTCATCCAGTGTTGCTACACCGCTGTAAATGGGAACACAAAGTGATGATGGGGGGGGGGGGGGCGCAGAGCTTCTTGCTTAGATGTTGAGTTCAAATATCAACAATCTTTTCTCCATCATTGCTTACTCCACCTTTAAAGTGATCGATGCCGTAGACTTCATACACTGTTGGGTTGAGTTCAGCTAGGTGTAAAGGCACCGGCATGATACCAAACGCCTGACCACGCACAACGCGGACGAGCACTCGGGCTGTTCCAAGCATACTTCACGCGGACGTCGGCTATTTCTGTATACAAAAAACTTGCTTTGGAATTAAATATATTTATGACTATGATTTCTATGTGCACTACATTGTACAATGTACTAGGATATTCCCTGGAAAGAAATGTTTGTTATATACGCCTAAAATACTAATTTGTGCACTTAGTAGGACGTCTGTCTTCAGTGCGTCACACACGCGCAGTCAACGCGCACATGACCGCGCAGACAGAACATTTTAGTAGGTGTGTGGACTGTATGCGTGACAATATTTACATCTCGCGGACAGTCTGTGGATGTACACATACATGGAAAGTATGCCTGGGAATTAACAATAATGGATGAATACAGGACGCTTACTGTAAAGGATGGTCTAGGACCCCTGTCTCTTGTTCTTCCCTGGGAGTCAACTGAGCCTGGGAGACTAAAGGAGACATGTTTTAGATGTTTTCACACAAAAAGATGTGCTACAACATTGCGTTTAAGTGCAAAACACATGACGTACCTTACAATTCTTGAACATGGGGTGACTAGTGGATGGAAAGTAAAATGGCACATGTTAAGTTTGTCGACTAAAATGGACCAATCACACCTATAGCCATACATCTCAAACTTACCTGGGGAAGTGACAGCCACTGGAAGTGTCATTCTCTGAGAACTATATATGAGGGACACAACAAAAACACAAAATGCAAACAAACGGCACCATTCACAGGTTATTGCGGTCTCTTTTCTGAGTTCATCCATAACACGGCAAGTAAATGAAATGTGTTACCAAGGACATCTTGAATCTGGAAGTTTACAAACTTTATATGGCGCTGTCTCAACCGTATGATTTTAGTGTTGGGTTACAGTTTGAAATGAGCTGGATATCATTCAGATGCAACATGCTACGTACCCATCTGTTACCCAATGGCCTGGTGAAACCTATGGGAGAGAAGGAAGTGCGTAAATCCTTCAGGTACCAATTACATCCTATACTACTGTTCCATAATTGTGTGTGTAACTGTAAAATAGTTAACAGTTAGCTTCTCTGTAACAATATTTTGTTTACTTTTTATGGATTATACTAATAAACTAGTAAAACCCTCACCCTTCTCTGAGAAAGTGGCCTTTTTAACTCGTCATTCTCTCTTCTCAGCTTAGAAATGTTCCTACCAAAAACAGAAGAGTAAATTATAGATATGGGATACTTTATCTATTTGTAATGTAGGGCAGACGAACAATGACAGGTGTGGATGTATCACCTGTAACTCTCTTCTGTAACCTCCTTTAGACGCCTTTCCAGCTCCATGGATTTATGTTTGAAATAAGATGTAACTCGCTCATTCTGTTTACGCTGGAAAAGTGCAATCTGTGGATGACGCCTCGTTATTAAAAACAAATAAGTATTTGTTTTTTAAAATGTATGGAAATGTAAGTATGGAAATATGTATTTGGAATAGATTATAACTGCTTTTAGATTTTGTTGAGATGTTTTTAATGTTGTCAAGCATTATACATCTGTAGTCTGATTCACTGACTTGTGTTATTTGTTCCAGCCGTGACTGAATGAGCTTCACAGGATCCATGAAAAACATCTTTTCCTGAGGCTTCATCTAAAATAACAAAGGAAAATTAGCAGTTGTCCCACAGCATCCACATAAATCTTCAGAATATTACGCGCCTCATCTGTGATGGGGAGATACTTGCAGTTGGCTCCACATATCGTGCATTGTGCTATAGGCGATCAGGGAAGGAAAGAGACCAGTTTAATATCAAGTTTCGAATACTTTATGGTATTTCCGAACGAGTGTTCGAATACTCTCTCAAAAACCGCATTAAAAACACTATAACTATAATTAAGAAGTATAACAGAAGTAATCTTCGATTCCTATCTTCAGTGACCACACATGTAAACATAGCCATGCACTCAAACCTCCTGTATTAGCCAATACAAGTGTTTGTTGAATGAATAGCTTCGCTTTCTTCTTACAGAGCCAATTGCAATCAATTGTATCGATGACACAGTGTAGGGCAGGCAATTACATTTCAACATGTGGGTTTATATGGAGACAGTAGGGATCAATGGGAAAACATGCATGCATAATGTGAAAAAACGAATACTCGAATCCCAATATTTAAATCGAACAAATACCCGAATAATCTGATGTTTAAAGCCAGTCCTAAATCTTAAACTGTGAAATATGCTTTGATTATGTTAGCGCCCCCACAACCCTGCATTTCTGACCCAGTTAACATTTTATTTTGAAACAGTCTGCAAAAGTTTTGCTGTGGAATTAGATGAGTGCGAGCCACTCAGCACGCATTATGCAGGATGGACATCATGCGTGGACTTTGTTTAAACCTAAAGTGATTCTAGACCAACTGTGAGCATTGTACCTTTAAACCAGAGGTCTATATATATTTTTCTTTTTTTCCGGGCCAAGGACATCTCGGCATCTATCACATATGGTATAACATATTTAGTTGCTGGGCCAACAATATTGTGTATGGCGGCCTATAGTGCCATGTATAAAAGTAGGCCGGTAAATTACAAATCGTAACACTTTGTTCCACTCTGGTCTCCCCTGCCCTCCCAATGAGCATGGATTATTCTTTTATTTTTTATATATTTCCCAAATCTTTTTGATTTAATTGTATATTGTTGCTAAAATGTATATTCATATGTCAAATACTATAGTATATATCTTATAATTTAAAAAAAAAATTATCTTTATAGTTACAATATAAGATGTCCTTGATTGTGTTGTGTTATTAAATAGGCCATTTCAATTATTTACATATTTATAGCACAGGTGGTTCGGACATTTAGATTTTCTGAAGAAAATATGTTTGGGATCAAATAATTTAGAGGACCCCCTGCAGTACCTCTGAGGGCCCCCTAGGGTTCCAGACCCCTGGCCTGTTGAATACCTCTGCTTTAAACTATTGCAGAAAATATAAAGTAATTGCCATACATACTAGGCTTGATGCACCCTTCACAGCAGACATGGCCACAGCTGGAAATAGTGAAATTGGTCCCATTTCTTCTGAAGCATCGGTTGCAGTGGAACCATTCCATACCAGTGTTTATTTTTCTGGTCTTCTATCATTTGAATACAATAAATAAAAAGGCAATACTATTCTGGTTATTCTTATGAGTTAAATAACGTCGCTTTGGTAAATCAGTGAACGTCAAGGTTACAGCACCAAACAAGTACGTAAATAAAATGCACATGTTGTATTTTCAACTTTTCACCTCGTCATGGTCAAACTTAACCCATCATGGCTACCAGCACAAGCAAAAACACCATTGTGCAGTGCTATATTAACTGGGAACATGCCAAATGTATGCTAGCAACCAAACTAGGCTAACGCGAGAAAGCAGTTTCTGCTACCGGTATATGATAGTCACTAAGAAACTCCTTAAAACACGAAAAATAAAGCCATTAATATACCACATAAGATAAGAAATTTACGATTTCACAACAGCACTGACATGAGCTCGTTTATCCGGTTCAAGAGGCGATATATATACACACACACACCTGGGTCTGGAGAATGATACGGATCAACAACGTTCTCGCTATTCAGGATCTGGGGGGCATCTCTGCCGTTTAAGCCTACCTAATATAAGACTTGTAAGAAAGTCGGGGGTGTGAATATCAGGCATTATAGCTAGCAGGTTTAGAAATTTAAAGTGGGAGTCTGTCTATACGAAGATGTATTGCCCTCAGTTTTGACAGTAAACTGAGTGTCCATGTAATAGGTGGTTGAATAGACTGAGTCCAGAGTTTAGAGAACCAGTTTTACTGGAGTTTAATTGTTTGTCAGATCAAAAGCAAAACGATGGCTTAGCCTATGGTCTAATACAGGATCTTTTGAATCGGTTCCATCAAAAGCAGATTAGGGATACAAACATCTGAAGATACATGGACCACAAAGTATTGTTAAAGCAAGTTTAATAGATGATCATGGCCAGTGAAGCAGAGAATGTCTATACAGAGGCAGGTTCACATTAATTGCAGCTCGTCATATTCTTCAGTTGGCCTATTGTTCAAGGTTATTTTGACCCTGAGACCAAGGAACAGCAATTCCTGAAAACAAGATAGGTGTCATGAGTAAATATGTTAAAGAAAATTACAAGACATCACATTACTTACATGTAATGTACGTAATTCAGGTGGTAAGCATTAGACCAGTCGAAGTGGTCCAACGACAACATTCCGCCTGACCCCATGTTTCTCCGAAGTTAACCTGTCATTTAGAGCTGTAGTAGCAGACACAGATCAAACCATGAGACTATACACTGATCTGACATTATACACTCTCTTAAACCAACCTTTAGTAGGCCTACCTGTCCTAGTACTCCTGTTTCTTGGTCTGCAAGTAGTGTCACAACAGCTACATAAACCTTTATACGATGGGTCATCCAGCAGCTCCCATCTGTGGAGAACTGTGTTTACTTAGTTTGAAATTATGAAATGTACACTTAATTATGCAGAATATACACTTTACCCTTGTCCTTTAACATATTGGCAGGCCTTTTTACTGTTGTCAAAGCCAGAAGGGTCCCAAGCCACTAGAACACAGTGTATAAACACCTGTAGCGTCACAAGGAAAGCCAGAGGTTAAACATGTTTTAAGTGTAGCAAGAGGTTAAAGACAAAGAAACACTACCTCTTCCACAACAGCAAACTTGAAAGCCTGAAGCAACAAGCGCATCTCCGATGGTTTTTGTCTTGGCTCAAATCTTGAGTGTGCCGTTTTGCTGTCTACAAGACACCTGAATGAAGAAGACAGTGCTACGGTCAACTCAACTACTCAAGCGGAGAACAAATATCACTGAGTCAAGTCAAATTACAAATGTACCCCATATTGGTGATAATTGGGTAAATATTGCTTTCTGGCCGCAGCTCCGGGCTCGTGGTCGCAACACATTCTTCCATGAGCAAGAGCAATGGCTGATGGAACACCTGCTCCACAGTGGCCATGATCGGAATGAGGGAGCCAAGTGGAAAGGCGTTAGCTGGGGCGGGGCCGGAGAAATCATCTGTCACAAATAAACACACGTTATGGCAACAAAACAATATTTGTGGAGTCACATGCCATCATTTCATCACTGAAATGTCATCTTCTACCCATACCGTTCATTAGACCCATATGGAACACAAGAGCTCCTTGGCCGTAGGTATAGAACACTGGTTCATGATAAGGAGGGCGCCAGTCTTTTGGCCTGCATGACAGAAGACACTAGTACATTAACATCCAAAAGGTTTAATATTGACCCAAATGTGGAAGGAAAACAAATGTTCACCTCTCGTAGTGGCACACAACTTCATGACTCAAGGACAGTGTCTTATCACTGTAAGTCAGGTCATTAGAGTAGGTCAGCTCATCCCCAGTCACCTTCAAACAAACAATGCTCAACGGTAAGAGATCATGCAGTCACAGAAACTACATGGGCTGAGAAAAGATTACTTGCCAGTCTTCTGAAGTTACAGTCGTTGACGTCCACATGGAACCTCACCTCCCCAGGGAAAATGCTCGTAGGGGGGCAGATCCCGAGAAGAAACAGGGACAGGTCAACCCACGGCCGGGCCTCCGTCCAGACCAGCATGAGAGAATCACGTCTACAGTCCAGTGTCATGTCTGTAAATAAAAGACACTTGATATTTAAAATGTTAAACTGCGACGTTCAGCTTCATCCATTGAGAACACACTAGCTTTAACAGCACGTTGTGTAGCAGCAACATTACCTGCATTCACTAGACCTGCAGCTGCTACACTCAGCAGCACTTGCCAAAGGAAAGCCATCCTACCCTACCAGTACACTGATCTGTGATGCTCACTAGTTTATATGCCGTTGACAGGTGAAGAGATCAAGATGATCCCTTCCAGCTGCGTGGCTCCAAGTACATTGACGCTACTTGTCAATTACATCATCAAAGTGAAAGTGCGCCCCAGCTCTGAGCCTGACTCCGTCCACAACTTTGAAAAATACGTCAAGGAGCTGACCGAGGGGAGGGGCTGATTCGATGTGTGTACTGAGGTGTACTGCTGAAAACCACTCAGGTCCTGGAGTTATTTTTTTTAACAGATATGACCTGTAGTTATGTTTTCAGCCCATAAATTGCCGATTTTTTTTAAAGATATAGTCAGCCATGTTTTTATTTGCGTTTGGCGTCATGCACCTGGAATGCTCAGAGGTCGAAAATCGGACATATCAAATAGGAAACAGCCCTGCGAGTTGTCTGGAACGCAGCATTCCACCAGCATTGATGCGTCTCGTCACATCAATCCTATTACTTAGTTTACAGCTCAAACACATTCTAAGGTGCAGTTACAATTTGAACTGTTCTATCTTACATGTTAACATATCCAACAATTCCTTTTTGTGGTATTAGTTATTTGATGCACATTTGGCTGGTGTCAATTAGAATTTCACACAGTATAAGAAAATGCACACATTCCCAACATTGGCCTCACGGTTCTCAATTGCTATTCCTAAATTAAGTTACAAGATCAACTTTATTATAAAGAATCCCACTGTACAATTTAGTGTTGAAACACAGTCCTTAAAGGCAGGTCTCAAAGATACGCCCCAGGCAGTGATTTACAGAGACTGTATAGGCAAATAGCTTAAGTCAATGAAACCACACCATTGCTTAAATAAGTTCGTTTGAGAGTTATAAAAGCAAACTATGGCTATTCTGGTGTATGTTGTGTTATTTGGATATTTTCCATTTCATATTTCTCCCACAGAGCGCCATTCAAAGTTCTGTAAATGGCATGTTACCATATAGAGTCTCTGGTAAAAGGGAACATTAAATGATGAGACTGTCTTGATATTTTAATTGAGTATTATGCTTTGGCCACAATAACAGATTCAAATAAGCATAAAACATTTGATTTTTTTATATCAAATTATATCCAAGCTGATCCCTCCAGGTCTTCTGAAGGTCAAACACTCCAAAAGGCACCACTTCCCGTTCTTCCAAGACGAGTCACCTACAGTTTGGTAGATGTAAAGAAACCTTTAAAAGCATCACTGTCATTCTAAAATGTAGGCAATGTGTCATTTTAAACCAACCTTGCTCTGCAATTCAATACTAGGTTGTTACACTGCAAACCTGTCAGAATGGTCCTCCATTATCAGTGGACCAACCACTGAACGCTGAACCAGGCCATGTGTTTCTTAAATGGGACAGCAATGAAATGATGTCAGGGGCCATGCGTATACAACCTTAATGTTTTTTTTTTAAGCAACATTATACCTAATCGAACACCTCTCTTCGCACGGGCCTGGCAAGTAGTCTCACAGCAGCTACAGAGATTGTTCTGCATTGGATCATCGAGGAGTTCCCACCTTTAAAAAGGAGATACGGTTTGAGATCTGCCCTGCAGTATTCATTAGTAGCACAAGCATAGAGTTACCTTTCAGTTTCTTTTACATAATGACAGGCTTTCTTTTGGTCAGTGAGAACATCAGGATCCCATGCCAAAAGTTTACAATGAATATAGACCTGGGTAGGGAAAATAAGTTAAATGTGCAGACAGTTCATCATGCCATTTACAAGATTACTGATACACTCACCTCTCCACCAAGGTTGAACTTGAAAGACTGCATATACAGGATTATTGCGGAGGAATGGTACCGAGACAAGAAACTGGAGTTGCTCCATTTACTGTCCAAGAGGCAACTTGCACACAGACACAAATTAATAATGCCTTTAAACAAAAATCAGACTACTGCCTGAAATTGAGTCCACAGACAAAAACACTTTGACTTTCCTCAAACAAACTACATATTCACTACCTGCAACACACAGCTTTTCAATCATTAAGTCAATGCATTTACTTAAGCGCAACAACGTCAACCCTCATAAAAACAGCCAGGCTCTACGGTATGAAACCATACCCCTTGTTAGTGATGATGGGGTAAACTTGACTCTGGGGTTGGAGATCCGGTACCGTTGCTGCTACGCATTCCTCCAAGAGGAGCAACAAAGGCTGATGGGCCTTCTGCTCCACAGCTGCCCATATTGGGATGAATGAACCCAGAGGGATCACATTCGTTTGTGCTACGCCAGTAAGATCCTCTATGGGGAATGAGACAACATGCTTAGACACTCTTCCCACGTTACAGCGATCACTCAAACTTCTTAAGAAAAGTCAAGATTCACCGTTGAGAAGTGCCATGTGAAAGACCAGTCCACCATAGCCCTCTGCGGTACTTGATCCAGGTATCAGGAAAGGAGGAACCCACTCATCAGACCTAAAGTGAGTTTCCAGAAGATTTAACATTCAAAGTTACAATTTTAATAACGATTTGCATTATAGCAGTTACCTTTTGTAAACACACTCGAATGAGTGAGTGAAATCAGCAGGGTTTGATTTTGAACGTGGTCTGTAAGTCAAATCATTTAGATAGACTATGTGCTTTCCTGTCATCTGTGGAGAAGGGCAACGACAGCATTTAGACATTTGAGGGTCATTTTGTGGTTTAGGTTTGCGTAACACAGCTTTGACGTTACCATTCTGCGGAATTTACAGTCTGCAAATTCGTAGGTGAAGATTGCTAAGCTGTCTCCACTGGGGAGAACAGACAACGTGGATGGCATACAGCTTCCAAGAAAAAGCCGAGCTGCATATGGCACCAACTCAGGAGTTACCTTCCATGTTATATTTACGGAGTCTTTCAAGCAGTCTATATTGATTTCTGAAAAGAAATTGCACAAACAGAGTAGTTGCCAACATGAACATTTGACACTTAACGTAGGCCTACTTGATAACATAAGTCCTTTTTTTTTTTTTAATTACAAAAACAAAAAGGTTTATTTTACAACACATACCTGCATGACAAATTGGTACTACTGCAAACGCAGCGATGACACCACACAGCCAAAGATGAGCCAACATGGTTCAGTCACCCAAAGTCTATTGCAAATGATGTGCTATATAGACTGTCCAATTAAATTAATGACAAACATCTGTGTGAAAAGTTTCCAATTACCAAGCTAGCAGGCAAACATGATAGGCAATGATGTGGGTATCCGTTAAAATTAAAATATCTATTATACAATAAAGAATAGGATGTAGGCTTAAATACTGTAGAAAGTTTCTGGTCTGTTTATCGTAGTGGAACTACTTACTCATTCAGCGAAAACCCGGAACATTGAATGTGTAACACGGGAAGTGAAGTCATCGAACAAGCAGGCAGGTTGTTGATGCTCTTTAGTTAACTGTAGCGTTAATATTATACAATTATTAGCGTCTGTCGTTAGCAATTAAATTGTATGATCATTCAAGATGCTGATCAAAGTTAAGGTAAGAAAATATTAAATTGTATAGAAACTAATTAAAGCTTTTTGGATAGCATGCTACCGTATTTAGCCAGGTCAGTACCGGTAGCTCCTACCAATGTTGTTAATGGAATATTAAAAGGGTTAGATTTGACTGTTGTACTGTGCTGTTCGTAATATCAGTAGCTAAACTAATAATGTCCCTCCTTTGTGTTGACAGGATTTTTGGTTAGGTAGAATAGCCGATTGTAGAGGCCAGCAAATGTTGTCAAAATTGAATATCATTTGTTTGCTATGCGTTGGTATGTATACGGTGTTCTAAAACGTCTCTTTTGGATGTGATGTGAATTCTTCTGTTTCAGACTCTCACTGGAAAAGAAATAGAAATTGACATTGAGCCCACAGACAAGGTAATGAGATTCTGTTATTCCAAAATATAAAAATACAGCATACTACGGTTGAGTCAGCGTTGATTGTGAGCTAATGCAATTTGGGAACACAATGTGGTGCAGACCGCACCACACACTATGCTAGCTAGCATTGGCAATGCATGACCACTGTGTGTAGCAGAGCTTCTGAGGGAGCAATCTGGAAGTGTTTTGTTAGTCTTTATCCATAATGCCTCACTCCTTTTTATTGTTTGACAGTAAATGCATCGTTTTTTAATTTAGGTGGAGCGAATCAAAGAGAGAGTGGAAGAGAAGGAAGGGATCCCACCGCAGCAACAAAGACTCATCTACAGTGGAAAACAGATGTAAGTCCCTCAGTGTTTTGCACTACACTGAATTTCAGAAGTACCCATTTCTCCACCGCCTGACTCCTGTATCTCGGTCCCTCTCAGGAATGATGAGAAGACGGCAGCAGACTACAAGATCCAGGGAGGTTCAGTGCTTCATCTGGTCCTGGCGCTAAGAGGGGGGGTTAATCTCCTCCAGCACTAGTATGCATCTGATGTCACAAGCTGTCGTCTCAGAGCCAGCTGTGTACCAACCCTTTGGGTGTCAGTCACAGCACAGAATGAGGTCTAAAACCTGCACGCTCCTAAGCCTGAGAAAACAATGACAAGACTTTTCTGCTCATTTCTTTGTATTGTTTTGTTTTTGTGTAACCCAACTATGCTTGACATCCTCTAGTAGATGTGGACATTCACCCAGTCGATGAAAGAATGTTTAGGGGAAAACTGGTTATTCTGCTTGTGAATAAATGGCAAAATTGATGAGTGTTTATTAAATATACACAGACACACAGGCATTAAAGAAAGTTGTTACTTAAGATTGTGGAGCCTTTTATATGTAAAAATGAAAATCAGATTCAAAGGCAGCACACACAATGAACTGACCTAGTCTGTCTAAGCAATCTATGGTATAGCAAGACATTTAGTTTTCATAGTGGTGTGCCAATTTGCTGCTACGGTATACTGAGACAAGGTTTCCCTAGCTGTCAATGTTGCTCGAGGAATACTTCAAAATGTAATACCTGTACATGTACCTACATGTAATTTAGTCAACAGGCAATAGCTGCATAAGTGGCTTTAAAAATACCTTCCCTAAACTGCTTATATTTGATACACATTTTTATAGTCTGTATAGTAAATAACCATGCCCATTCTCCTTGTATCACATAGCAAACAATTCAAACCTTTTCAATCAACAACACAATAAGGAACAGTGTAAACACTGGACAGATATTGGTCTGGATAAGCAAACCCAGAAAAAAAAGGTCTGACTATACATTCACAGGTAAAACTAAAACCCCAAAACTATATTTTCCATACGTAAGAATTCCTCAGCTGCTTTGACAAAAGGCACAGACAGGGAAAGAGGTAGGGAGAACAGGAATAAAGACTGAAGGAAGGCAAAGTCTATGTCCTCCTGTTTGTCGATCAATTAAAAATGCTGGATCGGGAAATACTATTCCAATATTATCTATTAAGTAAATCAATCCAGATTGATTTAAAGCTGCTGTAGGTAGGATTTAAGAGTTGCAAAAAGTGCTAGCTAAAAAAATAAGAAAGATTTTGAAAATCAAACCTCACCCTCTGGAGCCCATTGGTCGGCTGTAGCAAACCGCCATTGAGCAGTATAAACCTGCACACGACATCCATGTGATTGGAAAAGATGCCCTGATTGTTCAGAATTATTTTGGGCGATGAGGGAAAGCAGATATTTTACTGATAGCTGACGGATGTCTAGCATTTCTAAGAAATTATACTAAATACATACACCTCTAAAATCTGACCTACAGCACCTCTTTACAAGGTAAAGGCAGATAAAAAGGTAAAAATTTGCAGAATACAAGGACAAGGTTAGTTGTTCAGTACTGATCATTTGACCTACTGTACAAAAACCAAACCAAACCAATTAGCTCTATGGGTACATGCTCAAGGAAAGAAAGGCATACAAATGGTTTTGGAAAATATAACCCGCAATAACTGCTTAGTCACATCAATTAAATAAATCCAGACTCATTGCACATTTCCCAAAACAGGGATAATTACTAGTAAAACATTTTGCCGTCCTGTAAAATAAAAGTGTAATGCAGCCATAAATACATCAATAAAATTTGAATTATTGAAGAAACACTGGCTTGGACTAGCAAAAATGCCAGTTTTAGTGTAGGGTGCTCTTGGGGGGGTTAAGGATTAATGCTTGCTGGTTCATTCACAGACTAACATGTTTGGGTATGAAGTCTGGTTGGACAACTGTCAGCGGGAGGCAGGACTGGGGAACGAGTCAATCTGTACTGTGTCCTGAAAGACTGACCCCTGGCTTGTGTAGGACAAACGCACCCTCATCTTCAGGGTTACCTGTACAAGAGAAGGCAACTGTTAGGGTATTTGTGTGGCTATAGATTAAAATATAGGTAAACATTTAATAAATAAAATAAATTGAGAATATATATAAAAATGTAATGACGGAGTTAACCGTACTAGCAATGCTGGTTAAACCTAAACAAACAATAATAAACAAAATTACAAATTAAAAGCATATACTGTACATTTGGTAGGAATGCACAGATTGTGAAATTCTGGCCAATATCGATGTTTAATATAACAATTTGGCCAATACCCGATACTATCCCTCCATCCATCCATCCATCCTCATCCGCTTATCCGTAGTCGGGTCACGGGGGCAGTAACTCCAGAAGGGGACCAAAAACATCTTTCCCGAGCCACATTAACAGCTCTGACCCGGGGACCCAGAGGCGTTCCCAGACCAGTGTGGAGATATAATCTCTGCACCTAGTCCTGGGTCTTCCCCGAGACCTCCTCCCAGCTGGACGTGCCTGGAACACCTCACTAGTGAGGCGCCCAGAGGGCATCCTTACCAGATGCCTGTACCACCTCAACTGGCTCCTTTAAACGCAAAGGAGCAGCGGTTCTACTCGAAGCACGCCACCCTCCTGAGAAAACCCATTTTGGCCGCTTGTACCTGTGATTTGTTTTTTCTGGTCATGACCCACCCTTCATGACCATAGGTGAGGGTAGGAAAATTGCCCGGTTGATCGAGAACTTTGCCTTCCAGCTCAGCTCTTTTCGTCACAATGGCGCGGTAAAGCGATTGTAATACTACTCCTGCTGCTCCGATTCTCCGGCCAACCTCCCGCTCCAATGTCCCCTCACTCGTGAACAAAACCCTGAGGTACTTGAACGCCTTCACTTGGGGTAAGGACTCATTCCCTACCCGGAGTAGGCACGCCCATCAGTTTTCTGCTGATAACCATGGCCTCAGATTTAGCCTATACAATGTTTATGAAATACTCCCACAAAGCCATTTTCTTTGAAAACAAACCAAATTTATCTCCCTCTAAATAGCAATTAGCCAGCGCAAACTGATGCGGCAACACATACACATCGGCCACTTCCATCGATTAAAATTATATTTCTCGACAGGCCGAATGTAGTCAACAAGGCGAATATTGGTCGATATTGATGTACGGCCGATATATCGGTGCATCTCTAAAATTTGGTATAAAATTCTGTATTTGGTCCAATATCGTTAAATTACTGATATGATCAAAACTGACATTTTCTAACAATGGTGGTGAAGCTAGATGAAGTGATACGAATAGATGTAGCAACACAGATTAGTTAAAGGCTGCTCCAATAGTCTGAACACACACAAGGTCTATGCCCTTTAGGGTGCAACGACTGCAAAAAATCCTGCAAACAAACCAGACCCTATGCACAAAGTGAATTTTGGATCTGGTTTTACCAGACTACAAGTCGCCATCTTGTGTGAAGATTCAGAAGTTTATGTGACCAACATATTTTGGGATAAGTGACTAGCCACAGGAGTAGGAGAACACAATGCCCTCCTCCCAATAAGAAGGGGTTCTGTACTTCACACTCATTCCAGACCAACCTTGTTTGGGTTGTTGAGAAGCACCGTCTGCGTCACCGTGGCAGCGCCTTGTGCAGGGAGGAAGTCCCCGCTGGGGGCCTTCATTTGTAACAGGACACTCTGTGGGTGGAGAGAGGGATGGTCAAGGTCAAATGCAACTCCGGAATGGTGTGAACCAAAACAACACATGGAGATTTTCACACATATGCAAACAAAAAGCATACACCTTGTTCTGTTTCAAAATAATAATAATAATAATAATAAAATAACATTTTTACAAATTAAGAGAAAAGAAAACCCCCACCACTACTGCATCCTATTCTGATCACATTTTGTCACTTAATCTGTGTCCTGTGCCTTTATACAAGTAATTAAGTATGGTTTTTTGTTTCATGTGTGTAATGAACCCTATTACTTTCCCTTGCAAAAGTAGCTTACCATCACATTCACAAGAAAACAGCTCTATCTGAATTTCTTGCCTCATCCTTTGCTCAAAGCCGAGTTGACCAGGCAGCAGGCCTCTGTTACCAGGGTTACCCATGTGTGTGCGCGTGTGTTTCTGGCTCGGGACAGACCTTGGGGACCGCTGCCTGCAGGGTGAAGCCGCTGATGTCGGCGCCCGTGGCGTTAGAGGCCGTGAGCGTGACCACCACGCTGGTGTCTGTCTGGCTGTCGCACTGCAGCCTCACCGTCACACCACTCTTCTCAAAGACCGTCACGGCAGGCGCTGAGTAACACAGTCACATGACAGTCACAGGACCTGTATGACCTGATAACATGATCAGGTCATACAGTCTTCACAGTCATATAGTCACATTCACACAGTCATATAGTAATAAGGTCATACAGCCAATCACAAGTCATACAGCCACATGATCATGTCATACAGCCAGTCATACAGCCAGTCACACAGCCACAAGTCGCACAGCTATACAGCCACGTCACACAGCCAGTCACACAGCCAGTGTTTTGCTGCGTTCAGGACCCGTACCCAATTAGACACTGAGAGACTCATGTACCGTGCTGCAAAACTGCTTAGGGAGCAATCGACTGTTTAAGTTTAAAAATGGTAATACCAGATAATTTCGACCTAAAATGTGGTCAGCGATTATAAGTAAATAATAATAATAATATAATAATAATAAACTTTATTTGTATAGCACCTTTCATACACAATGTGCAACTCAACGTGCTTT
>JAODUK010023482.1:0-49223 GCA_027564635.1 Typhlichthys eigenmanni
TTATGAAAATGTCTTGCTATTTTTTCCTAGTTCCACAAAAAAAAAAATATATATATATATATATATATATATATATATATGTAAAGTGAAATACTAAAAATGTGTAAAAAAGAAAACAGAAAAGTGTGCATGTAATTGATTTATTAAATGGAATATAATAAACTTAGACAGAAAACCGTACACATCTGATTAGCAATGTTAGCAAGTGATTATACAATTATAAACTGTAGGATAAGTTGAGATATTATATTATTAATATAATACAATTATGTGCTATTCACAGATACATTCATTCCACACCAAGGATATTTAGCATTTATTGCAGTTTCATTTGAAAATGTATTATCTTTCAAATGAATTAATCTTATCTATCTACAGTATCTTCATCTTCACCCTGAAAAAGATAGGGACAATGATTAGGCCTATACCCACACTGCCAATCTTTCAGCAAGTGTTCAATTTACAGAGCATTGGAAGTTTGAAATAAATATATATATTTTGAATGCCATAATGCCTTTAATTCTGTCTGCTACACAGAGTCAAGCCTTATCTTCATGAGCCAGCAGGCCAAAACAAGAAGCAATTTGTTATTCCCATGTAAAGCACTTTGGCTCTAGCGGGCTTTATATACAGAAGAAGGTAGACATTTCAGCCTGTGTGAAATAACGTTTTCCAACAGAATAATTATGGATTCATGACAGACAGTCTTTAACGAGTTGTCTAATACTGTTGTTGATACTGCAGGAATAATACTAATGTCTGCCAGTATCACCACTCCATAACTGTACATGTTATAACTGTACTAGATACAAACTGTTCCGACCCTTTCCTCCTTTTTCTCTCTTTTCTTGAGCTCTGCGTTCACGATTTCGAAGAACTTCGCTTCAGCACGCGCTATCAGCTCCTCAGCGCTCTCCTCTCCTTCTGCCTCCTTCAAGTTGTCGCCCTCCCTGCTCTGCTCAGAGCGACTGCGCTCCTTCAGGCGCATCTCCCGGTATCGCGCCTCCAGAATCTTCTCTCGTTTGGTCTCGTTCTCAAACATCTGGCCACGAAAAAGTAGACAAGACGGACAAAAACGGCATCATTCCCACCTTCTGAATCAGTACTGCATGTTGTTTCATCAAGAAATGAAGGACTATATACTGTAAGTATATTCTTATTCATTCTTCACAAAACACACAAAGGTCGCCAAGAAATACAGGAATACTAATAAAATTACCCGTTGACTCAATGAGAAATTGCTATTAGCCCAGATTAATCAGATTCAAATGAAACAACGGGCGTAAGGTGAACCAGATAGACTGGATCTTACAGCAGCAACCAGGCTCTTCTCATTCTTCTGTAGGGTACACAGTCCAGGTGAGATCTCCAACAGCGTGGCAGTGCCATGCTGGGAGCCACAACCCAGGAAACGCCCGTTGTCCTGCATCCGCAGACTGGAGAGAGCCTCATCGCACACCTCAAAACAACAACAAATAGGACTTCACTCAGTTCATGGCACTTTGTAAAAATAATTCAACTGAATGCACCTGTCGCAAAGTAGTGGGCATTTATTGACCAAAGGGGGCAGAATGGTTACTCTTGAACAGAGGATTTCATAGAGATTGGTAGAAAAAAGCTAATTCTGCTCAGGTATGATGTATGAAATAAATATGTTAAAGTACTACATTTATATATTTTTAAATATATATAAAAAAGACGCATGTTCGTGAATTTTTATTGTCTCTTGCCCAGTAAATAGTATTCCCAGACACAAAAGAGAGGGAACACACCTTGAGGGAGAGTGTGGGCTCATTCTGCTTGAAGAGGATGTCCCACACATCCAGAGTCCCGTCCTGCTTGACGGTGGAAAACACTGCAGGTCTGACAGGACTCCAGCAGGCATCAGTCAGGTAGGACATTTGGTATCTTTGAACAGTCAGGGACAACAGCGTTAGCGTTTAATGGATGACTAAAAAGGCAGCTGTCAATCACACTTAATAAGACACAGCCACTCACTTTGACGCTATGATGGAAGACTCCTTGATATCCTCTGACCAGATGCGTGCCGTCCAGTCTCCCACACTGAGGAAGTTCTTTGGGAAGAAGGGGTTCCTTTGCAGGGCGTATATAGCGCCGTGGTGACCACTGTATGTACACACGATCTTCTCAGCCGCGGTCTTGGCCTTACGGTTGCAAGAGACCACCAGCCCCTGTTCTGTGCCGACCATGAACTTTGTAGGCTACAAAACAAATATGAAATAGAAAAGAAAGTACATTTCCTGCCAATAACGTCTGTGTCGGTACGTGCAAAGACCCATTGGCTCACCATGGTGGATTCAAACTCGAGGGAAATGGCCCCCAAGGCTTTGCTGAGGTTGCCTTCTTTGTTGAGGTCCAGCACCAGCCTCTCTGTTGGCTCATTCATCTTTCGGATGTCCCACCACAGCACCTTATGGTGGGGACAAGAGGGGACACAGTGTATCTCCTTCAGAATGGCCCTCAACTCACTAGCATCACACCAGCAGCTCTCAAACACTCCAGAAGGAAGTGGCTGTGACCATCTGGCCATTATAGTATCACCTCCAGCCATTATTACCCTATACCCTAGTAAACCCCAATTTAACTATATTGCTGCACAACTAAGGTTTACTTGTAGACATACTTACTTACTTACTAGAATAACTGAAAGAATAGGGATAGAGCTATAGCTGCACTTTAAAAGGTAAACCGGGACATAAAAACAGCACATATAAAATTCAAGTCAAATCTGGTCACAAACACTTACAATAAGGCTTTAAAAGCCCCACAAATTATACTATGCGTGTGCAACTGTTGGCTTGCCTGAGTGCAACCACACAATTGACTTAATAGGTTAATCTGTTTTAAAGCAGACTATTAGCGCTTTTCTTCCGAATGCCATATTTGCCGTTATGGACCTCTCCCACAGAGTTACATTCAGATTTCTCGGAGAGTGGTCTGCCTCTTATATAATGTCTCTGAGGGAGACGCATGTACTGTACCACACCAACACAGCGTCATTGTAACCATGGTTTCACTCATAAAGGCACACATTCAGGAATATAGCTTTACAACTGTATATTTGTAACAAACATATTGCCCTCCTTCCCAAAAGCATCATCGCTGGTCTGCATGACCTTTAGCAGAGAGGGGTCAGTGAAAGTGCAGCCTGGCTATGATATCGGGCTTCGCTGCCCATGAGCGTCTGAGGGTGTTGTGCCAACCTGGCTCTATTGTGCCGGGCTTAGCCGGAGAAAGGGATAAGGTGACAGGGGCTTTGTCAGGCTGACCTGTCCGTCAGTGGATGCGGAGAAGGTTTCGGTTCCAGTCTTAGACGGCAACCAGATGATTTTGTAGACGGGGTCGCGGTGGCTGTGCTCTATTTTGGACGTTTCCACTGGCTGGCTGCCTTTGCGTGGATCCCAGTAGGCTGTTCACAACATGTGCACACATGCAGACATACACTGTACCTGGGCAAGCCATGTCTATGTACATACTCATAGCCTTTCAAAAGGAGTTTTGATTAAACATACAGACAAACACTACCTGGCTGCAGGTAAGGGGAAAACAATTTCATGGCAATTTATAAATAAGAGTGTTATAACAGAATAATGAGAGCGGGAGAGCGGTAGAGCGAGAGAGAGAGAGCTAGAGATAAAGAGAGAGAGAGAGAGAGAGAGCGAGAGACAGAGAGAGAGAGAGAGAGAGAGATCGACCTATCAATCCACTGTAGCAGCCACCAGCCAGGATGTGTGAGTCTTTGGGGTTGTACTCCAGACAGACAAGAGGAGATGGAGGCTTTAAAATCGTCTCTGGCATATTGGGGTTCCCTGGAATTACATGTAGCACAGGCCACATGGGCATTACATCTTCCCTGCTTCACTCAACCAATCGGAGCTCATTACTGATGTACATACCAATGCTATAGATACTAAAAATACTTTTTTCTGTGCTAGCCCTTTAGTGTGTGTGTGTGTGTGTGTGTGATGCATTGTAATTCTGCGCCGTAGCCATTGCTAAGTAACTTTAAAGGCCATCTGAATTTCAGAATGTAAGGGAGGTCTGTTTTAAATATATGGACAACACCGTGGCTGGCATATGTATTGACTCATGACCTTTGGAGTATGTATGTTAAGGGGTTTGTCAGTTTAGAGAATCACCCCTCTAGAGAAGTTGCTGCACAATACACCTAAGACCGGCAATTAATAATAGTCTATCAGCGGCCTGGCCACCTACCTACGTCCCATATGTAGGAGTCGTGGCTCATGCCTTCAGGGGCTCCCTGGAACTCCAGACAGGAGTAGGCCACGGCTAGCTTGTGGCTGCCATCTGGATGCCAACACAGACTGGTTGCCGTGCGCTTGATTTCATTAGGGTCTCTTGAAGTATACAAAGCAGAATTAATTACATTTATGTATTTGCGTATGATAATTGCAGTGCTAAAAGCCAAGTAAGGTTATGAGCAGTAATTAGCATGAATTATATGTTAACTGAAATGTAGCAAACCTGTCACTACTACTAGAGAGTATAGTGATCAATAATTGCCAACCACTGGCAGTAATAATTGTGTGTACCGTTTGAATGAATTCAGATTGGCCTGCAATGCAATCAATGCCAGAGACATATTACATCTAATATAAAGCAGTTATGAGGCTGTTGAAGGAACAGGGTGGGGACAGGTACCTAAAGACATTAACAGTCCTGGCTAATGGCTGTTCCGGGGCCCGCTCCTCCTCCTCATCCACAAAGTACTCCTCATAAATGTCAATCGCGTTGTTCTGTTTGATGTAGTGCTTCATGGTCTGGATGAGGAAAAATATCGGAAATAAGGAAAAGGAAGTGTCAGTTACCAATGTACAGCAATATTATACTATTCGGTGACTTGGAAGCTGTCAAGACTCAATAGTTATATTTGTGCCTTTTCAGTTAGAAAGATATACAAAGTCCAAATAGGGCACATACACCACCCAGCCGCACGATTGTGCTGACGTAGTGCTCGTCTTTTTCCACTTTCTTCCTGAAGCGGAGGGTCTGCTCCAGTTCCTGGGGATCAACGTCTTTGGGCCAGCCGCCCTCTGTGTGGTTCATTCCCCGAGAAACCGACTCAAAGTGTTCCGTATTTACCTGGAGAAGGTGAAAACAGATGGCATTCTGCACACTCTGAGGTGTCCTAGTTTAACCACCAGCAGCAGTAACCCAATGGCTCTCAGAGACACAAAGGTATTTCAACCCACTTTCTCCAAACTACTTGACTTTGACTTTATTGTCCCCAGAGGTAAATGTGTTTTCACAGCACTGTACATCACTAGAATATACATACATGATATCCACATTTAAAATACACCATACACAGGAGCCACAATTTAGAAGAATAGAACAGGTTAAAAGCAACATTACTGATAGCGCCTTTACCTAGGCACCTTGTTAAGGGCCTCTATGGCTGTGGGAACTCTCGGGCACCTCAGGGACATATACCTACACCCGGAGGGCAGTAGAGTGGAGTGGCGATTTAGTGTGTGTGTGATGTCCTGTGTTATTGTACTCTCAATGCATGTGATGGCCTTGCAATTTAGTTATTTGCGGTTGCGTGTGGGCAAACCTATTATTTTGGCAGCAGTATTTGTAATGCATGTCAGTTTAACCTGGTTTGTAACATAAACAATGTTTGTGGAGCAATAG
The DNA here is from genome assembly GCA_027564635.1 of Typhlichthys eigenmanni. Classification (NCBI taxonomy): domain Eukaryota; kingdom Metazoa; phylum Chordata; class Actinopteri; order Percopsiformes; family Amblyopsidae; genus Typhlichthys; species Typhlichthys eigenmanni. The sequence goes on from JAODUK010023482.1 coordinate 5,680, forward strand.
AGCAGGATGGGTTGAACAATGCTCTGGTACAACAGTAGAAGTAGATGGGGGGCGGCATGAAGTCTATTTAATTTACTTTGTGTTATACAGAAAGCCTACTGTAAGCTACAGTATCTGAGGTCTTATGAGACTTTGAATATAGGCTGTAACCATACACGCCGCCAAAACAATGTCAGTTTATATATAAAGTTGAAATAAAAATAGTGCATTATTCTCTCATTGGCCCCCATATTTCCCTGTTGAGAATATACCTCATGTTCTGATATCTCTTCTGAACATTGTATGGCAACATCACAAGGATTTCTCTCTATGAAGTTGGCAGCCAGGAAAATATCAGGAGGGATGTCAACGTGCATCTCAGCAGGTCGATCAGAGAAATTACACGCTCTGCCAAACTCGTTGCGCTTCTTCGTATATACGTACACGATGTCCATGGTGAGATCTGACACAAATAACAGAGCCTGGTAAGAAGTATAACTGTCATAGAACTATATACAGTGCTTGCTTTTATAATGTGAACTGAGGTGCATGCATGGTTGGTGATTTTGGAAATGGTCTGGCACAGATTGTATGTGATTTCATTCTAAATTAAGTTAACCTAACATGACCCTTTGATTTACTTTATTATTATTATTATTATTATTATTATTATTATTATTATTATTATTATTATTATTATTTTACAATTGCAGGCCTATGATAGAGCCTGTGTGTGTTCATGATATGTTAAGACATCATGAATTGTACGATTACAATTACAAACAGATCGACTGGTTACTGAAACACAAAATGTAAGTATGTATACCTTTGTTTTGTGTTGTTGAAAAAAATAATATATATAAATATTTATATAAATAAACCCCACGTCAACGTCACGTGATGTAGAGCTCTACAAATCAGGTGTTGTGCAGAAATGATGAGAGATCTGGTCTAGTGCTCACTGCTTTTACTAACTCACAATTGCTGTGGGCTGACTAGCAAAATACCTGAACACGGCAAAAAGAATTAAGGCAGACATTGTAATACTGTATTGCTTAAATGTAGAAGAAAAAAAAAACATTCTGAGGGGGTAATGATTTGGCACAACACATTAGTGTGAACCAAGCCAAAACGTCCAGAGGATAGGCTAAATATAACAGAGGGTAACCGTGGTGTCGGTAAATAAAATCGCTTTTGTAGTTTTATGTCGAAGGTGTGTAATCCATCCTTACCTGTTTGTCGCCTTGGGTATGAATTGACAATTCAGAATTGCTGTCAGTGTTCTAAACTCTTAGAGATGGCTACAATGTAATAGAATGAACAAACTTCTGTCAGCCTAGTTTACCGTAACTTAGCAACGCTTGTCCCGCAAGTCCCGCCCAGTTCTCCCATAAACATAGGTATCCTACGACGTCATTCAATATATTTTATTCACAACTTTTTTCATTTCTAATGTGGCAACAGACGTTGAGATGGAGAACCCCAACGTTTGAATAATTATACTGAAAAGTATTATTTATTCAATAAACACTTAATGTGTATCCCAGTCTTTGAGGCACACAAAAAATAAAGCACCACTTTGAAGAGCTGTACATGGTGAACGGTGGTAACATGCACTAAACGACAAACTGCCTACTTTGTTATAACAATAACAAAACATATTGATAAACCTTTAAATAAAAACAAACATATTTTGGCAATCTGATGTGTAAAAATATAGAGCAAAAACAAAGATTAGTTAAGTGTTGAAGCAACACGACTTCCAAAGTAATGGCCAACATAAGAATACAATATTAGTGCATTGTTTGGTATGTTCAACAAATATTTACATTATTTTAGCCACCCCTGAAAACGAACGTTTTCATTATTTTGCATTAGCCAGGTGAAATTAAAAGTATAAATCAAAATGTCCAATTATTAAGCGCATCCTTCTGTTTTGATAATTCTATACAGATGTCTCTATTGTTATCAGAGACCTGAATATGTGCCCTTGGAATAAGCCTAAATGAGTCTAAAGTGGTAAATAGATGGGTAAAAAAAATCTACAGTATCTCTGCTAAAGAGCAACAAATACAGTATTGTATATACAATATGTTAATTGGGCAAAATATCTGAGGATAAGGATATAGGCACACAAACATGCTATCCTTCCCATTGCATTAAACATTTCAGTGAATACAAATTAGGATCAGTGATATTATTATAAATAAAATAGATGTTAATTTCTGTGTCCTTTCATCTGAATATTTTATCTGAAAACTCCAACAAGTGCAGACGATCATGTCACCATCATCACACATACATGGTCTATTTTATCTCTCTACATTTCTCGAACACATTGAAATCAAATCATTTAAAATGTGTGTCAGGTAACAATAAACCAACACAAATAACTAAATGAAACTATGTACAATAGAACATCAGTTATTTTAAGCAACAAAAGGCTTGGGGCTGCACAGATATAAGCGCACAACAGATGCGGAACATTATTGAAATAATTCCATTGTCGTCCTGAGGCAGCACAGGAAGTGTCGGGGCACAACATCTGAGGTGTCGCATTAAGTTCTTCCTGAATTTCCCTCATTGTGGGTTCACACAAGGGTCACTCCTGTCTGGTGTTAACATGCCAGTGAGTCCCTCCTGGACAGGTGAAGACTGCAGAGTGTCTTTGAGGCTACGCTTGAACGTCGTTTCCAAAATATCTTCTCTGTTCTTCAGTCATGGAAAGGTAGGTGGCCCTCATACTGGGTGAATACTGCGAAAGAACACAGAAAACACAACACAAAAATATTACAAGGTGTTTTTAAAATAGTTAGCATGTGAACCGCACAGGTATGGACCCACTGAGCCTTGAGAAAGTTATGGAAATTTGTCTTTGGGTACGCTACATTCATGCCAGCTCAACTTCAGACACCTGTACAATGTGCGTACGAGAAAGACCCATGTGTGCCCGCACACGCTCATCACATTCAATCCTGCGTCATCAAGGCGGCTACATTGTGTCAATATCAAGACGTTCACAGTGAGGGAAAGACAATTTTAAACCTGCGCTTGCATATCAGATTACAGATATTGTGGCAATTAGGGTCAACATAACATTATAAACTATAGAACTGGATGCGGGAGGTGGACATGCACAGGAAATAATCTGTGTGGCGGGAAATCTAGGGATCTATGTACTGCCCAATCCAACCTAAGGAGGGCGACAAACCCTGTGGAAGGTTGTTCTTGAATGAGAACAAGAGCCATGCCAATGATGAAGACCAAGGGAAACGTGGTGATGATGATGATGGATAATGAGGAATGCGACAGACGGAAACTGAGTATATCCTTACAAGGCAGTTTTAAGTGGAGAAGACTTACGCAGTTTCTATATTGCTGAGAGTATACCTCCAAAAGTTGATTAGAGAATGAGAGAAATATAAAATAAAAGAAACAAGGAAATGACAAACAAACAATAAAATATATCTGTTAGCTGAAATGTACAATATGGTGTTATGAAATCAAGGGAAAGATTTTTTATCTAGTAAATACTTTATGCGCAGTTTCACTCATTAGCCTATACATGGTTAAGTCCCTTAGTGTGATGTTAAATCTCTCGTTACATGACTTCTGTGATTCTTGATACTGACATTACATCTACAAACCAAGAAATATGTTAACACAAAATAAACCACAACAATTTATTTCTTATCAGAACACACACTGCAAAATCACATAGAAATATTTCTTTTGGCATTTGTTGCTCTCCAACAATATATAAAAGTTGGCGCAAAATGACTCATCCGCAGATGAGAAGTCAACAAATATCCTCTCATACACCCTTGTGCAGGCTACAAACCATGAAGGCTGAATAAATACATGTATCAATCAAAGATCACTTATTTGACTTTCCCTGATATGGTGAGAGCAAAGTGGGAGGTGAATTAATAATCCATCGCGAAAAAAAACCAAGAAAAAAAAAACCTTTATTGTGTGAGGAGCTGATGCCAGGGTCATTTTCTCTTGGGAGAACGGGCCCAGGGACACTAAATGGTATCCTTGTTTAAATATTAAACACATTACTTCCACGGCTCTTCCTCCTGCCTCTAATGCGTTATTAAAAACTGAAAGGGCACATGCTGTGTGCAGACATAGTGTACTTTATAGGAAAGTAAAACGAGAAAGAAAATGCCACTGTTAAAATAAGAAATAAAAATACAAGAAAATAATGTAGTACATAGAACTTGTCCCAAATTAAATGCAGTCACTCTCTACAGTTTTTATTAGCTACTTATAGAGCTATGGTCAGCGATTGTAAGATAATTCAGACAATGTTTACTCATGGTTGCCTAGCTGCCCCCCATGCATCGTTACTAAACAGCCCTTTAAATGGTAACACAAACAACAAGTGGTGCAGAATGCACCTCACAAAGATATCGTAGCCTGGGCAAGGCATTTCCAATGTGTGGGGCGGAGCTTCTGAGGGAGCACCCTATGGCAGTGAAGGTGTTTTTGTTTTGCTTTAGTTCATATATAAACAAGCTTTTCTCCAGAATTACTGACTATACCTTTAAGTAACGCACATAAGTAAAGAAATATGAAATAAAGACTAAAGTAACGTCAGAGGTCGGTCTCTGGGACCCAACGCACCGAGGGGGGTGGAGACCCTCGTCCTATCAGAGGCACGTTCTCGTACCGTGGATTCCCGCCAAACAGCGCTGCCTGGTTCCTGAGAGACAGAGACATGGGGCAGTTAAAAAGAGCAAACAGTTTGGTGTGGGGCTGTTGACAAATACTTTAAATGATATTCTATATATTAAATATAAAAAACTGAAATTATAATGTGAAAATATCAGATTGTGGGAGAAAAAAATAATATCACTACTACAAATGTAGATAAAGGTGAAATTCAACAGCTGTGCGGAAAAAATGGCAACAGAGAGAGTGATCATTTCACCACTACTATAGCAACATGAGGACACAAACAATAAGCTATCGAACAACATCAATTACAAAATATTAATTTGCTATTGCTTCGAGAGTGCAACATCAGTTCTCACTCTAGCACCAACCACGCACAGATATATACTGTATAGAGACTGTACAGTATACATTTAAATACAGTACTTGGCTACTGTTTATATGAGGTTTAACTGTACCTACTCTCCATAAAACTTAAATACTATAGACTGTATATATCTTTTAAAAGATATATTTATGTTTAAATAAATATATAGTTACAGTATGTCCAGGGATGGATGACCAAACGGTCCTGCTGGGCACGTGCCCAGGACCCTAACTCAGTATGAGGTTTAACTGTACCTACTGTCCATAAAACTTAAATACTATAGACTGTATATATCTTTTAAAATATATATTTATGTTTAAATGAATATATAGAACAAACGGTCCTGCTGGGTACGTGCCCAGGGCCCTAACTCAGTATACAGGCGTGGTTTACGTTTGCTGACAACAAACACAACCAGATGCTTCATCCAATCAACTGCAAATTTTTTTTTTTTAAGTACCTGCCCTTTACAAACAGTTTCAATATACTGCTCCCCAGATGGAGTTGTGACAACAATTCATCTGGCATGTCAGATTATATAATTTACGATTTGCTAAAAAACTCCTTATATGGCTAAGGTCCAATACTACACAACTGTAACTGTAGGCGTTGGAACAATGCTGAAATATAGAACCTGTGCGAAGGTGCGATAACAGAGGTGCGTTCAAATGGCATGTCCCCATACCCAGAGGTTATGGTTGTCGTTTTACGGACATAATAAGCAAAACATTTTAAATTTATATGGTTCAAAACTGTATTATGTTAAAAGAAACATTCAAATTTTTATTTTTATATTTCTGAAAAGACATCTAAAATGAATGTGCAAGTTGAATCGTGGCACCACTCTCACTTATAAAATATGAACTATGTTTTCCTTTTCACATTATTTTCCACGACATACTGTAATCTGTCGTGTGCCTCACACATTCCTTCCACTCACATATACTCAGGCGCGGGTGCCATGACGGCGGGCTGGGCAGGCATCGGATGCAGGCTGTCCTGACTGCCCATGCTGCTGCTGAAGCTGCAGAAGCTGTGCATGTTGGCGTGGTTGGGGTTGTGGGGGCCGGCCCGCCTGGCACGCGGGTTAAACGGGTCATCCTCGTCCATGTCGCCGTAATCCCGTTCTCTGGCAGACAGACAGTCAGACAGTTTGTTGACAGACAGTCAACATGAAATGGTCTTGAATGTTCAGGAGAGGACATGTATACCAGCCAACTGTCCTTGTCTGAGAATACTGTTTGTTATAGTGGTTGGGTCATTTAAGTTCCTTGTTGTGTCATTTCAGTTCATTTTGAAAAATGAAATAAGTAAATATGAACTACTTATTATAGTATCATATTATTATAGTAGTAATATATTTACTGTATACAGTAAACTATGACTACGTGCAGAGGTGTCTTAATCAGTACTTAAGTTATGACTTAAGCACAGTAGAAGTACAGATACTTGTGTAAAAAAAGACTGAGCAGTACGGAGTACGGACACCACTTCAATCAGTGAGGTTGGTAATATTCCATTAAGTTCTGTTGATCATTTCTGATGGACCCATTGCTGATGTTTGACATAAAAGGCATGCTGCTGTTGATTAGGGTCGTCAACACGCAGAGACAAATTATAAAACATCAATAGTCGTGGCAATGTTCGCTAATTCACACATTTGTCAAGTCAAACAGGGCCATTGATAATTAGCTACAGCTATTTACATCTGTAAATATAGCGTTTGTTTGAGAATGGTCGGAGGCATTAGCTTTGGTATGAGCCACTGGCTCTTGTGTGAAGCTGTAGTGAGACGAGTTAGCTTTGGTATGAGCCACTGGCTCTTGTGTGAAGCTGTAGTGAGACAAGTTGGCACACTGGGAAATGAGGGAGGACTAGATGCAGAGGGCAGACTCACCTGCTAGCAATTTGTCTCCACGCCCGGGGAATAGCACACAGCATGACACAGAAAGCACAGGCTGCCAGGATGGAGAACAAGCAGAGGTAGAGCAGACCTTCCACCCCATCATAACACACGCCCACCAGAGCATCTAGGTAGTCCTACAGAGGTTAAATATACTGCAATTACACTGTGTGTTTATGTACATAGAACATATTTGATTATATATATATATATAATTAATATTAATAATAATAATAATAAAAAATATAAATTGTTTTTAAACATGTTCTTTAAAAAATATTATATATTATTAATAATAATAATAATAATAAATACAAATATTGTTTTTAAATATGTTCTTTATTTTTTAATATATATATTATTAATAATAATAAAAAAAATTTTTTTTTAAATATGTTCTATTCTATTTACAGTTCTGTGGTACCGGTACAGTAGGTACAATAGCTGCGTGGCTCCAGGAAACTACGGCTGACCTACTTCTGTGTAGCGAATCAGGATGCTGTGAACCCACCTTGTTGAGCCCCCTGCAGTCCAGCAGGGCAGTCAGCTGGTGTAGACTGGCCTCAGAGGAGTTGAGCAAATGCTGCATACCCAGTAGGTCTCTCTGTAGATAGATAGGTAGATAGATATATATATATATATATATACACACACACACACATACATACACACACATATATTAAACATGTGTAATACACAGTACATCTTTACGGATTTTTACAAATTTAACTCAAGGAATTCACTTCATATATGTGTGTGCGTGCGTGTGTGTGTGTGTGCGTGCGTGCGTTATACCTCAGCTGTGGGAAAGAGGGGTACAGCAAACTGCAGCAGTCCCTGAATCTGTATTTGCATTGTTGTCAGTGACCTCTGGAAGATGGCCAGAGACTGCCAACAAGAGAGTACAATTTAGTGCACACAGAAAGTAGGCTTTCAAAAATATAGTAAAATCTGGCCCGTTGGTCCCACCAGGGACTTGAACCCTGAACTCCCAACACAAAAGGCAAACACACTACATCAGACAGTATTGTAAATAGTACCATAGCGTCATTGAAGTATTGGAGAGAGAGTTACGTAATTTATGGCTGCAGCGCAACTGTCTGGACATCGTTACACATGGTCATGACATAGACTAGGCTCTACACTTGTCAACATGCCAACATGATCACTGGTCAACAACACATGCCATTATAAATCTCCCTTTTAAAAAAGAAGCAAACCGCTCTGAAATATGCCCCTTTCCAAGAACGGTCAATGTACAATCCCGTTATGCGAAGGGGAATGGTCACACACCAGAACAGGACATCAATGGGATAGTATCTGATGATCCAAGATGGAAGATAACTTTACTGTATGGTACAGTAAAGTTTCCTGTTGTGCGATTATAAAATCCAGATCGATGTGAGACAAATCCTGGTGCTAAACAAATGTCTAAAGCAAGCCAAGATAATGAAAACTAGTAATAACTTAACATTTTATAAAAATAAAACAATGCAGGCGTTTGCCTTACTCTGTTATGTAAGGACATTGCTGTTCCTCTAGTCTAGACTACATGTTTGTCATTCATGTGAATTGTCAAGATGGTGCATTGAGACCGGTGGAGATATACTGTGCTAAGCTACTGTAGCTCTCAAAAGCATTTTGTAGTTCTACTTCTCTCTGATATTTCAGAACTATTATTTGAGAAATGTGTTAAGAAATATATATACTGTATATATATTTATTTTTTTCTTTATATATATATATATTATTTTTTTTTTCCCCCCAAAAGTGTGTGTGTGTGTGTGTGTGTGGGGAAGGGGGGGGGGATTGTTCCCTACGAAACTGCGGGGGATGTATCCCCCCTCCCCCCATCCCCCTGCTCCCCTGGTTTTAGATGAACCATTTTTGTAACATTTTCTATCAACAGAGAGAGGAAAACACTGCTAATATATATTCTTAGCATTCTATAATTAGCTAGTAACATGGGCCATTACACTGACACAGCATAAGCATATAATCCCCTCTGAGACTAGACATATTGTGCTTATATTAAATATTTTAGTCCATACAAAAACAAAACAAAAAAAAAAAACATTGAACCATAATCTGCATGCATGTTTATTGTCTCACCAGCAGGGGGCAAAATAAGCCTCCACATTTGAGCTCTGATCTATTGACATAATACAGCCCTGGCAAAGACAGTTGCAAGGCTTTTTTCTTGGTCAAATTTGCTTTCAATGCCACATTCAGTCAGTCAGGGCTAACACGATTTATTCCAATTTGTGTGAAATTAATCCTATTTTTCTTATATGATAAAATCAGTAATTTCTGAAAAACAGCAAGTCACACAAAACATATAATGAAAGAAATACCCCAGCTCAATGAAAACTTAACAGAACACGCCAAATGATCACAAATCATAGATGTAGATTCGGTCATCAGATCTGAGATCATGTTCATAACATCTTTAAAAACAATTTCCCTGTTCTGCAAGCTACTGTACATGTTATGAGTGGGTTTCTATTTCAGATTGCACCAATGTGTTCTAATCAAGAAGGTATATTTAGTTAATTAAACCATTCATTGACGAGGCATAATATAAGCGATGATAATCCTCTTCCTGCAAAATACTAAATAAAGCTGGGAGTTCTCAATTCCTGCCTGGACTCTAAAAGGGCAAAGCTATTAAGGCTGCCTACATAGTGCATGGGTAACAGCCAGCAAACAGGCTGCATGAATGGTAAAAGATCTGAATGATCTTCGATTTAAGCTCGTACATATTTGTCCAGACGGCTAAACTTTAGAAAAGTGGATAGAAGAGAAAAATTCAAAGACGGGTAAAAAAAAAGCTGTGGACAAAAAAATGAACTGGCTGAGGGGAGGAGTGGCTTCTGGTCGAGGTGCAAGGGCACAAAGTCTAATGCATCTTTGGTACTGTTTTGACTTAAGGCAGAAATATAACCCAGCATGTTTGTCTATGAACTGCCTCTCTGTGGGTTTGAGCGTGCCAGAGCGTTACACAGCACTGACTTTGATCCTTTTTCTTTGCTCTCGTTGTCCTAAGGGCATGTCTACAAGCACTAGATAATAGGGCCGGAGCTCCTCTGGCCTAGGAGAAACTGTATTTTTTCCTCAGTGACCCAAAATCTCCTTTCATTCTCACAGAGAGAGACAGAGGGAGGAATTGTTATGGTGGCGTGCACAAGACGTCTGCCCACACAACCAAATTGGCTTGATCTGATTTGCAGTTTATCAGCGCTTGCTTTTGGAAGCCCATCTGTCGGTGGCCGTGATTGTAAGTGGCTTTCACTCCACAATTCAAAAGCCTGCCAGGGTGACTTCATATGGCGAGCGAAGGGCGGCAAGACAATGATACAAATGTGAGAAAGAGAGAGAGAGAAAAAAACACCATTTCATACCTGTTGAAAAGGATTTGAGCGAGTCTGGTTGCAATACAGGTAATAATGGACTATATCTGTGGAAAACAACACACACACATGCACGATACACACACACATGCGATTACATCCCACAACCTGCACCTTTAATACAAGTAGAGTACCGCTATTGCATTTCAATGGGGTCTTCATTAAAACTCTATTAAACAGCGTGAACATCATAATTTGCATCTAAACTCACCAGCACTGATTATATCCTTTGTTTGACTCATGATGAACTTGTCAGGAGCAACACAGAAATCACTTGTGCCCTAAAACATGAAAGAAAACAGACATGTAACCACAAACATAGCAGCTAGAAGTGGGGAAAGAATATTTTCTATACAAATTAAATAAGTTGAGTACATGAAAACAATAAAGTACACACAGGGCAAAGTAAAGAGGATTAGAGTGTGTATTCCAATTTACATGAATATTTCATTAATATACCCACAGGCGTTGTTGACAAAGCATAATAACAACGATGATATTACGCTTCCTGCATTTTAAACAAGAGCTTGCTGCCGGCTAGGATAATCTCTTTCTGAACTCTAAAGGCTTCAACGTTGATACCCACAGCCACATACAGTACTACAACAGATATCTCCAAACAGGTTGTATGAATAATAACATTCTCTGGGATTACCACAAATAAAATAACATCCACCGGGGATTAAGATAATGAGTTTGGCAGGTATACAGTGGGCTAAAACATCTAATCTCTGCCATGAACCGAGATAGACAGTCACTATCTCCCATTGTCAAGTGAGTTTAGGTGGATGCACAAAGTGTATCTTGTACAGACAGGCATGCTACTGTTTACAGTGGAACTGACGGACCGGCAAATTATCCTACTTACTGTAGACACGAATATAACAGAAGCCTGATAACACACACACACACACACACACACACACAATACATGCAGATATGCGTGTGCACATGTACGCATGCATCCACACACGCAGAAACACACACACATACAGTATGTAATGGCTAGTTAAAGTCTAATTAGAGCAGAACAGTTGTACTTGATCAAATAGGCCCATGGCTGACTGCTCAGCTACCATGTAGTATACCGATGAAAACCAGCCAGGTCCCGGGGTGATTTTGAGCGGGTATGATCTGTAGTTCTGTTTTCAGCCTATAAAATGCAGATATTTATAAAAACGTGACTATTCTCAATATTAACACCATCATTGATGTCTATTATCACAGATCAATCCTATTGCTTTGGTTACAGCTCAAAAAACACCTTAGGGACTAACTTTAAGGGATGTTAAAAATGATATTATATATTAAATTTTAGGAATGTTTACACACATTGGTCAAAATTCAAGTTCGAAGCAAACATGTTCTTCATGAACATTCGCCACTGTTTCCCAATTCTGAACGTACCTCAGGTATATATTAAGCGCTTAGTCACTTTTGGATTTTACCGTCTTGTCTATATTTAGCAAACCCAGCCCAGCCGGCTGGTATAAACTAATATAAAGCTCTGAAGTCAGGAGACAGACAAAGGTAGTGGTTTGGGGGATGAGAAGAAGCGCTAGGACATTTTGAAAAGACACCATGCTGGTTTAGCGTTGTGAAGCGTGCAGCGAAAACAAGCATTTTATTGTGATCTTGGGCCCCCCCCAAAATCGCACAATATACCCGATGCAAATGAATAGACCTCGCATGAAGGCTATTTGCCTGCCTATAACATATACAGATGCATATTAGATGAAGACCTCTTGTTGGTATGTACTAGTGTGCATTCAAGCTCACTCTGCAGGAGGTATTTACAAGGGTGAAGTGATAATGTGTCTGCTTTCAAGAACTATCCAAGAACCTCTTTAAGCCTCCCTCTGTAGATCATTAGCATGCATGCCCACATATTTCTATAAGCATTAGCATACACATGTACTCTAATGTGGACACACACACACACACACAAATGGCAATGTTGTGTGAAACACCCAATCTCATAAACACACGCAAAGCCACAACGCTTTAAAGTGCAGCATGTATAGTCAAAGAACTCACAGCCCCCACAGTCATTTATCATCATTGTCAGGCATGACGAGAATTGATACTGGCTGCATCCAGTGAGCCAGTCAGTCAGTCATGGGATGTGTGACTGTGTGGATGTGGGGCGTCGATAAAGCAACTCACCACAGCCGTGGCCAGATCTGCTCCCAGCGATGCCCAGCTCAACATCAGCGTCAACACGCCAAACACCAACATGCTGTGGAAGAGAGACAACAATAACACTCGTTAGAAGGACAGCCAACGTTAGAATGACAGCCGTATATTAGAGTGACAACCCAACGTTAGAGGGGCCGCCACATGTTAGAGGGACAGCCAACGTTAGAGGGACAGCCGTTTGTTAGAGGGACAACCCAACGTTAGAGGGGCCGCCACATGTTAGAGGGACAGCCGTTTGTTAGAGGGACAACCCAACGTTAGAGGGACAGCCACTTTAGAGGGACAGCCTAACAGAGGGACAGCCGTTTGTTAGAGGGACAACCCAACGTTAGAGGGACAGCCACATGTTAGAGGGACAGCCAGCTTTAGAGGGACAGCCGTTTGTTAGAGGGACAGCCAACGTTAGAGGGACAGCCGTTTGTTAGAGGGACAACCCAACGTTAGAGGGACAGCCGTTTGTTAAAGGGACAACCCAACGTTAGACGGACAGCCACATGTTAGAGGGACAGCCGCATGTTAGAGGGACAGCCAACGTTAGAGGGACAGCCGCATGTTAGAGGGACAGCCCGACGTTAGAGGGACAGCCCGACGTTAGAGGGACAGCCAGCATTAGAGGGACAGACGTTTGTTAGAGGAACAACCCAACGTTAGAGGGACAGCCTAACATTAGAGAGACAGCCTAACGTTAGAGGGACAGCCTAACATTAGAGAGACAGCCTATTGTTAGAGGGACAGCCTAACGTTAGAGGGACAGCGCGACTTTAGAGGGACAGCCGTTTGTTAGAGAGACAGTCATGCTCAGCTATTGACAGCTTCGTAACGCCATGCTGACTTTGGAAACTCCACCTTAAACATCGGATCAGTCTGGGAACTCATCAAATCAAAACCCTTTGTTACCTAGAGAGATACCCGCCAATCAGGATTCAAGTGTCTATCAATGTGGGCTGTGTTCTGTTTGGCCAAAGGTGGTCCAGTGTCTGCTAATGTTGACAGTCAACTATTGGCACAACCTCCATAAGAAACGACTTTGGGCAACACAGTGGCCCAGTAGATAGCACTGTGGCCTCACAGTAAGAAGGTCCCGGGTTTGAACCCTGGTCGTCCCGGCCTTTCTGTGTGGAGTTGCATGTTTTCCCAGTGTCTGCCTGGGTTTCCTCCGGGTGCTCCAGTTTCCCCCACTATTTAAAAACATGTTAGGTTCACTCTCCAGCCAGTGCCATCTGACCAGTGACACTGGCTCTAATCTGGAGTTGGTCCCCGGGAGCTGCACAGCGGCTGCCCACTGCTCCCTTGAGGGATGGGTTAAATGCAGAGGATGAATTTCACAACGTGTTTGTGACAATAAAAGCACCCTTACCTTTGAATAGCGAGCTTCCTGATGGTCTAACTAGGCTATGACACAGTGTGTTATTCTTATCAGCATCCTCTAGTTGGACCGTAGTGACTATTTTCACTCTTGAAAGAAGGCAATCAAAATAAAAGTTCAGTTCTACAGTATAATTGTGGAAATATGACTATGGGAATTCAGCAGCCCTGACTAGCACCACGGCACGGTGAACTGCAAAGATATCAAGGAGCTCAGAGCAGAGGACTACATGTGTTCCCATGTGAACAAGGAGATGTTCTGTTTTTAGAATGAGCTCTGTTCCCGGTTTTCTCCTCGCTATTGGTGACCTCATGGTATCTTGAAATCAGATCAGGGCTTCGTGAGAAATGGGAGATGGAGAGAAGAGATGATCAATAAACCTTTAGGAATGAACACTGATATAACCATAAATCAGTCTAGTTAGGTGAAATTATCTCCAGTAAGGCCAATACCATCTTGCTGATTTGACCAGTGGGACCTCATACTATACTGTATTTATACTTCTCTATGATCCTGTCCGTCAACACTCTGCCCAATACAGGATTTAATGAGACCCCGACAATGTGCTCACACCACCCACAATTACTGACCTTACAACATCTCTCTCTCTCTCGCTCTCTCTCTCTAACCCCCATTATCCAGCACATTTCCTTCACTCTCCACAGTCTGTTCTCGTGTGAGAACAGACCGCGTGTCCCTGGCTTGTTTTAAAGCACCGACACTAAACAAAATCAAATGAGTAAAAGGGTTTGAGGCTTTCCAGAGCCGTTATCATGACTACAATTAGACAAAGGAGCTGATGCAGACTACACCGCTCGTCGTTGGACCTTGGCTGTAAACAAATAATGCATGTCAATGTCTGTAAAAAGTACCATGTATTTCAATATAGAGTATGTCAGCGTGCGTTTGTGTTTATCATCGCGTCGATCTACCTCATTAAACCTAATGTAGCTGATAAAACCTAAGATTAAGGTGCCTTTACATTTTATCCAAAGCGACTTACATGTAGTACATTTGTCAATAGCAATTGTAAGCGTGGTCTACCAAGATGGGAGGCGTTTCATAATCACCTCTTCATGCTAACGGGTCATGTTCCAACCCCGCATGGCTGTATTTGTTTTGTATCCGTTTATCTGTGATTCAGTGAGCTACACAAGAAAGCCCACAGCGAATCACACTGTATGAGTCAGAAAGTATTTGAGATATATCTGAAAGCACAGATACTATATCTGCCTAAACTTGTACTCTGCTCATAATCTACTAAACTACTAATTTACTGATTAGTTCATATATTTACATTTACATTATATGAACTAATCACTAATCATAATTTCCATTGTAGTATATGACCCTTTTATTACCTCTCACACAGTGATAGGAGAACCCCCATAGTTGTGTTATAGGAAGCTAGTATCCTTAATGAGGGTGGCTGTGTGTGTGTGTGCGTGTGCGTATGCGTGTCTGTGTATACATTAGAAGTGAAATGGGAGGTTTGTGGTCAGTATAAGGCCAAGGCTGGCTCGTACACACCCTCTAGTTGACTGATGGCTGGCTCAGTGTCACTGCAGTGCTGATACAATGAGGAGTAGAGATGACGGGGGGGCGCGTTTTGTGCATGTGCGTGCACGTGTGCTATTATCTCTAACAGTGTTAGACGAGGTCTTCCATTAACCTATTATATAAACACCCATTATTGCAAGTCAACATTCTTTTTCATTAATATCACGCTAATGTTTCTTTTTGGAAAGCCCTTCATTTTCTTCCCACGTATAAATAATTGCAGTAATAGGCTCTGTAACAGGCTCTGTTTGTTTGTAATCTATGTTGGTTACGCAAGACGTTCAAGTGCAGGTCAAGTGGAAAGATGTGATCCGCGGTGTACAATGAGTTATGCTGCGGATCACATTAAACAGCCCCGAGTCGTCACCCTTCAGTCACATTGTGCGGAGTACGGTTACCGAGATGGCAATAGTCCAAGCTAGTTTGCAGTGTCTGTGTTGCCCCGGCGTAAAGGTCAAACGGGATAATTGTACTGGGAGCGTGGCAGCGGTTCGCTGACTCTCGCTTCATCGCGGGGATTAACTGCGTGGGCAGTAAAATAAAGTCTCTGGCTCCTGCTTCACTGTTCATTACTCCTGCTCACCTGGAAGGCCCAGGGCTCTTTCAAGAGGAACAAGGTTTGCTCATAAATAATAATATAATATACATTTTGAATAAAAAAAAAAAAAGGTCACTTTCCAAGTGATGATTAATTGTAGGAGTCCCCTGCTCATAATAAACTTACAGTGAATAAAACAAAACACTAATCTGAAGCCACACTCATTTCGATCCATTGTAGAATTAGACGGAAGCTAAGAGATCGCTGTGTCACTAAACGGCCAATAGAATTATGACTGGGAAAACCCTTATAATAACACCCCAAGCGTTAATTATGACTCAGCAAAGGTCAGTCATCCCTAATAGAAAACAGCTAATCTCGCACAAGCAGCCTTCTCCTCGACCTTCCTCTGGTACACAGACAATGCAGAACAACACAAAGGAAAAGAAGAAGACCAACTGACAGAAAGAAAGAGCAAGAAATCAAGAAAAGAGCGAGTGAGTGAGCCGAGAGAGAGAGAGGACAGGCTTACGTGGTCAGCAGCCAGCGACACTGCTTGGCCAGGCCGAGACAGGCCAGCAAGCAGATGAACAGGTCCAGGATGAGCAGCAGCAGGTAGGTCAACCATCTGGGGAATCACACACAGACCGATATATAGTGTTGTAGTGTTTGAATTACCATTCAGCTTCTGGGGGGGTGAGGCTCACCTTAAATATGTTATTTTGGGGAGAAGGGGTGGTCTGGGGGACAGGAAATGTTGAGGGTCAAACACTTAATTTCCTGCATTTCGGTGAATTTATATGCACCAACTGCCTTTTATTAGGATTTTGTAAAACTATGTAAACTAATATGAGGTTTGCTTAAGACTATCACAAATTTAACACGATAATTAATCTATTTACGTTCCCCTGCTAGACAATATAGGTCTACTCTTGGTTGATATGCAATGCACATAAATTGCGTGGCTGGTTGTTTAGCTGAACAATGAATGAGAAAGTCATGGCAAACAGAACATTTATTTATGTATTTTTATTATTTTTTTAGTTTTGTATTGAATAACAGATAATTTTATCGGCACAGGTATCATTTTCTGAAAAATGGGAAACATATGCTAGAAGTCAGGGCTTGAGCAGAAGCACCCCTGGCTATGATAGCAGTTAAGTAAAGCGGTATTTTTAATGTTAATTTCATATAGGCTAGTTCTCTATGGTTAAATTAGGTTGCGTATTATTAGGCTGGACTGGACTTGAGAAGAGCTCTCCCACATGCTCTGTCTGCTCGAACAGTTCCTAGACATGACCATGAAAGCAAATGAATGGGGATGCCCTGGCCAGAACAAAGGGGGCCGGGCCATCCCGGGCCTCAGCGTAATCGGAACACTGGTTGTAGTACTCAAGACTGTCTCAAGTCTTTTTGACTCAAGTCTTTTAGAAGGTCTCGTCTCGGACTCCGACCAAGAGGTCTCGGGATTTTACTTTAAGACCGGTCAAGACCACAACAGCACATGCACAACTGCAGGAAAATATTATACATTATTGCCGCTTGGTGCATGTCTAAATAAAATAAATAAAACCTCCCGCTTCAGAACCACTAACCAACTTTATTTTGCTCACGTCTGTGAACTTGGTTATTCATTAATCGGACTATTTTCCAAAAAACGTCATGCTTCCATCCAGTCCAACAATGTTTAGCGATAAATTGCACACATGCATAATATAAGCTACTTCACAGTCAATGCAGTGTGCTCCTCAAAGTCTTGTTCTTGTCTCGGTCTCGAGACACTCTGGTCTAGGTCAAGACTTGGTCTCGGATTAGGCGGTCTCGACCACAACACTGTCGATATAGAGGCAGACACTCTGTCAAAGGCGGGTCACAGGAGGCTTTCGGAGGGTCACATGATGCTTGCAACAGGTTGAAACAAGCAACAGAACCAAATTGTACTGACTTTTTTAGAACCCAAAACAAACAAGGACAAAAGTATTTTTCAACAGTATATCTTATCTATCTATCTAGTTTACTTTGATAAATGTATATATATACATTTTTTCAATGACAATTACACTACCGTCATCCATATTATTTTCTTATTATGAATAAGGGGGTCATAGACAATAAATCTTATTGTTAAGGGTGTGGCTCAATGAGTCAGAAAACCTAACTGATTGTGGCCTTACTGGTGTACTGTCTTCATCCTGACAGACGTGTGAGAGAGTTTGTTGTGTACATTCTTTGAATGTGTTCTTACAAATCAAGACATACAACATACATCAGTGTGAGGCCAGATGCTGATGTCTGTATGTGTATGCACACTGCTCTGCACGTCTGTCTGCTAAAGCAGCAGTGCCTCGAACGTGACCCCATATGCAGCTGTTCGTGGGCTAGTAACAACTGGCCTTAAATCCATGCAGATGAATATTTCATGATGTAAAAGTGTGTGTGTGTGTGTTTTACATTACCCAATCACCTTCCTCTATATCCACTGCCTGCCACCGCTTTAGTCATTGTTTATCTCTCTGCCTCAAACTTTATGTCAGTCACACACCTCAGTCGTCATCGTTCACTCTTTACCCATCGTTTGTTTTTGCCGTCCTGACGTCCTGGTCTCATTTCCTCCATCTCCTCCCTTATCCCCGACACATCCATTTCCTCCCCATCACTTTCTCTCCCTCTCATTGCGTGTCTGTCAGAAGCGGGGCGTGTATTTGGCATGCACGAAGAGGCTGTGTCGGCGCGGCAACACTGATCTAATCAGAGTCAAACAGCGGTGCACAGTGGAGCAGAACACCAAGGTGCAATAAAACGCTGACTGTTCCCTACCAGCTTTATGTTCATATAAAGCTATAGTGCCAGCTCAAACGCGGTCGGCGAGAAGACTCACTCATACTGTATTGTGTGCAGGATTGGGAAAAGAACTGATTACATGTAAAAAAAATTATATATATTTTTTTTTTTAAAGTAAACAATAACTGTAATCCATTATGGTTACCATTTTAAACTGGAATCAGATTACAGGTATTTTTTTTTTTATTTGATGATTACTTCTAGAACTACTTTCAAAATTAAAAAAAAAAAAAATTTGCAGATGAAAAATGCATAAAACAATCATCTGTTCTCTTACTGTGACGGCCCTGTCTTGTTTTGGCAGGCCTCTGATCCTTATTCGCTGGGTAGGCCCCAATTAGGCTAACAAAGAGCACCTGGGCATGTCAATTATATAGGTGTGTTGCAGCACACTGTCTGGGTGACTCTCCTGGCACCACACATGTTGCTGTTTGGTTTATTTCTTAGTTTGGTTAGCATGCAACACGCACCACATATATTCAGTACATACACACCTCATTCTATGTTATTCAGTTTGTTAGAGTTTGGTTTGTTTGGTTTACGGCCTATGAGCCAGGTCGTAACACTTACTAAACTTTCATTAGCATCAATAAATAATTGAAATAAAGTCCTATTTTAATCTAATCCCCTGAGCAACAAATAGTCACGAAAATAGAAAGATTTGGCACTGCCAAAGCTGTACATTGCACTGTATGGCATTTCAATGTTAAAGCGTGAAGTAATCTTAAAGTAATGGAAATTAATCAAATGATGTTACAAAATTTAGGTAATCCAAAAAACTGGCTCTCGCATGACACAGCGTTGGCTAACTGCGTCAGTACCCTTCTACTTGACAAGCGAGGTGTTTTGATTGACATGCAAGACGAACAACTACGTAACTCAATGACCACGTCGGACGTTAAACTTGCAATGAGGAAAACTAAACAACAGGACTCTGGCTGTTTACAAGTCTTGTAAAGCTGTACAACTTGTAGGCTACGGTTACTGATTAAAATACATGTTCAAGTAAAAATTTGTAAATAAAGCACTGCGCTATCGTTGCACCGAAAATATCAGAGACATACTTGTGCGTGACAATGTGAACGCCAATGGTTTTCGAATGCATCAGACGTTCAAGCACAGTTGCATATGTGACTGGCTGAGACTAGGTAACTAGTAACTGACTAACGGATTACATTTAAAAAGTAACCTACCCAAAGTAACATACTCAACCATGACTGCATGTTTTAAAGTATTTTCACAGGTGGTACACAGCCGACACTAACAAGACAAGAGCACACGTTTGACAGTTTGGAACAAAGACAAAGATTGGCTGGGAAGCAGTCGGTAGTAATGAGACAGGGGAACATGCAGGTCACATGGCCAGTGCAGCTATTTCTGCCAGTGTCAGAGAGAGGTTGGCATACTGAATTCATTAACAGTAGTCTCTGAGTGGCCGTCCAGTCAGACTAACACTCAGACTAGCTACTCTGTTAGTTTGAAGTAATGTGGGATATTGAATTATGGGTGGAGCAAGGGAGTTGGGTTACAGATCAATACACGTGCTCCTGCCAGTGTGTTGCTGTTGGCCTTTATCAAATCAATTCCACCGTAGACACAGAACAAAGGGGCATCTTGATGACAGTGTATCCCAAAATACCAATAGAGCCACAAAATATGTTTATGCTATGTAGAAAACAACAAATAGCAGTATAGGCTAAACATTTGTTTTAATGAGTTTAAATGTACTGTTTGCGTTGGAGCAAAATGGGTTAAAGGGCAAACCCTGCTAACGCCTCACCAAGTGTTGAGGTGTCCCTGAGCAATACACCTAATCCTAACTGCTCCCGGTGGTCAGGTAGTGCCTTACACGGCCGCTATTAGCATTGGTGTATGAGTGTGTGTGTGAATGAGTGAATGTGAGGCAATAATGTACATTATATAGCACTTTTTTACATTATATAGCACATTCCAGCCACTCAAAGCGCTATATGAATGCAGTCCATTTACCATGTACTTATAGCCACGCTACAATATTCAGGTCATCACATGGATGTATTAATGTAGCATGTACTATGTATTTTTGCAATAGTGAGCTGGGGCCTCATGTATCAACATTGTGTACGCACGAAAAGGTTGCGTACGCTGGTTTTCACGCACAAAGTGTGATGTATCAAAATTAACGTGACGTGAGAATGTGCAGATCGCACCGCAAAGTCTCGAGCTGCCGTGAGAATGTGCGGAGCACACCGCAAAATCAATTCTGGCTCTGTAACGTGCCGATTTCAAACTGAAAAGTACCAAACCACACCAAATATGTGTCCCTTCCAGTTACTATAAGGCAACATGGCGTTGTCAATGAAAAAAACATATACGATAACCACAATCATAGCATAATGCGGTTTAATGTTTGAGGCAACGGATCCATGCACCGGCATTTACTTTTAACCAGTTCTAATTCATCACTTATGTTAGTTATCCAATATCAGTCAGCTATATTCTTTTTATCTCTTTCATAGTATTGACATAGTATTGACAATGTCTTTCTATGATTACAGCCATCCTTTCTTCCTGTGAGCTCAGCTGCCACACTTTCAACTCTTCTCTTTATAGACTTTGATATCCGACTATTTCTTTATAGTTTCTGAAGTGGTACAGTTCTCGGAACCCGATGCATTGACTGCTGTAGTCATTTGCCACTCCGTTGACTTTCTTTTATTGCTGATACCAAGGACAAACTTCCAAATATAAAAATCCTTGCCTCCACCTCTGTGATCAAAACGTCAGTCTCAGTCAGTGATTAATTATTATTATAATTTTTTTTTAATATGTTTTGCAGCTGGATAATCCATTACATATTGGATAACGGATGAGGACGTGGGCGCATTTATGATCATTTGACAATCAGAGCAGATGATAGAAACATTACCGGAGAACTAGAAAAAAGGTTGATTTAATTAAGTCAATTGTCCTCAAAAGGGCGGTGCATCTCATGCGTGTTCTACCTCACCTAAATGTTGGCGGCCAAGCCTCCAATAAATCGAACGCACCCCAGCTACCCACCGGGCTTTCATTCAGTAAGCTAATAACACTTTCACTTCACCTGTTGAGTGTGGGTTACTTGTGTTGTTGGTTCATGTGTCAATCGTCTTTGTAACAAATAATTTCTCTGTGTGTGCTTTTATTGTTCTGCTTGTGGTTCAGTATTAAGGTTCATTCGTGTTTGTCTGCACTTGCATCGCACTAAGGAAGCAAACTTAAATCCATGAGGTCTTTTAAATACATTTTATTTTAGATTTTAAAACTATTGATATCAACTCCGACCACCAGCGTATGCATGCGTGCACCACCCAGGTATAAACGTTCAGTAAGAGGTAAGACCAGAGACCTTACAGTAAGAGGTGAGACCAGAAACCTTACCTGTAGTACTCCACATAAGCAGCCTGGTCGGCGGCGGCGGCCAGGTCAACGTGAGCCTCGTCCCAGTCGGGCAGGCCCAACAGTTGCTTGATGACGCTGTCCACCATCTGCTGCATGAAATGCAGGGTCTGCACATAGTCGCTCCGCGTGGCAAAGATTTCGTCCAGCCTGGCCAGGTGCTGCTGCAGGCCCCTCTGCATGTTGCCCATAGTGCCTGCCACCTGCAAAGAACAACAGCGAGCGTCTGTAAGGGAGACGCCAGCTCAACATGGGGTCAAAGGAGCATGCCAAACAAAACAGAGGTCGTCGTCTCGGCAAGGAGAGCCGGGCCATTTAAAAAGGAAACCGCAATATGTCCACCTTTGACCCCAACATCCGAGGAGACGCTTACCTTTTCAGTGGAGCTGCGTGACAAGCAACCACGTAGGAGTGTAGCAGCAGCGTGCATGAAAGACTGTAACAGTCAAAAGTAGGTCACTACACATTTCAAATCTGGATCGGACCACCAGTATAAGGTGTCGAGGGCAGAAAGTGTACGTACCACTGCAGACTCACAATGTTTCATTCAAAACGTATACACAGTATTTCATCTCTGACAACTCTGCCCTGGTGTTATCATACATATGTTCACTAGCCAGTACAAGTGGTCACATCTGCAACTAAACGGACTGCTGTTGTCTTCTAAGGGTGCGAAAGGCACAACGCTGAACATTCTGGAAAGCCCAGCATTATTCATTACACAATATTTCCCTAAACAATGTCTGTTACAGTCGTGTCGTTTTTGTATTTTCTCTCACCCTGCTCAACACAGCAAATCAAAGACACGCAGAACAGACATTAACTGAATGTGCACTTCCTTTTCTCCAGGCTTAACTACAGCATACTCGCTTCCAAGGAGAATCCGTTTACAAGGAAGTGGGTTTCTCAGACACATCCTGCTGTTTGATCATTTTAAAAGGGTTTTTTAAATGCCTGCATTCAGCCCCAAGTACTTGGCATTCACAAGAGAATTGGCCCATGTAGGAACCATGTTTTTCATGGAGAGGGCATTGGTAATAGCTGAGCAGTGGATGAGAGGTTGAATGGGAGTAGTGCGCTGGTTTTGCCTTCTCCATGTTAGGCTGCCTAAGGCCACAGCAGAGGAGTATTGGAAGAGGACCATGGGATAGTGGCCTGTTAAGACTGAATGATGGAAAGCAAGAGACAGGACAGAAACAAAAGTGTGACAGGGGACTGCTCAAGGATTAAAAGGGTATGGGGTCAGGAAGGGGATAATAGCAGAGAGTTAACATTAATGCTGCAGTGTCTTAAGGACTTGTTCTGAAAACGGCCATTTTTAAAACAGATCCAGAAGGACTAAAGAGCAGAGACAGCAAACCTGCCTTACAGTGCCAACAACGATCTACTTTTGATCTAGTAGTAAACGTTAATATTTGTAGAGGAAACAGACAAGGTGACAAATTTAATTTCCAGTGCAAATGATTCCCTTCAATTAGTAATTGTCTTATCCTGAGGCGTGTATGTGACACTCACTGTGACTCAGTAGGGTTTCTGCAGTGTTTGGAAAAGCACAGAAAATGGTGGGCCGCAAGCTTGCATTTTGGTGTTGTGTGTGTGTGTATATTGTTTTATCACACCAACAATACAGCCTCATCGCGAGTACTCAGATTGGAGAGATGAAAGCCAAGATGAGAAATGCTGGGTCTGTATCGTTATCACAGAGAACCAGGGGGAGACAGCCCATTCTGCTAATCTCACAAGCGTCTCGGTGTGATCCTCGCACAGTGGAATGGTTTTGGACGGTTTCTGATGAGGGATATGCAATCCCCCCCCCCTCCCCCTTCTCTCAGTCTCAGCAGCAAACATGCAAGCAGTTTAAAGCAGGGCATGGTCAGAGTAGCGCAATCTCGCTCTGGGAAATTTATCTGAACTTGCTGGTGAAAGAAAAAAAACAAACTTAAACCTTGGCAAAACTATGAAAAGTTACAAACATGTATGACTGTGACAATTGACAAACACACTGACAAACAGGAAATCCAAAATGTTGGACAATCAGACCTGATATCGGTGCTCAGAAATAGATCAGAGATGAAAACAGATGTTCTACTATTTCTATTTGAAAGTATCCTGTGCTGGCTTATAACCAATGTGTGTATGGGAGTAGGTGGGTGTTGTTGCTGTTGGGTTAAAAATGAACCGTATACAAAAGTACACATTCACTCTCCCACTCTGACTGATGGATACTGCTCAGGAACACCGAATGAAGAGTGGGGTGAATTAATTGGGACATCAGTCTGAAAAACAAACATTGACACCAAGAGAGCATAATATAAAATAAAATTAAAGAAATTGTGAATATTATATTATTCAGTCTTTTTATACAACAGAAATAAAACTGTACCACAAGACCGATGCCATCATCATCAGCACAGATATTTGTCAACTGCTGTCCTAGCATCATCATTTGCATCTAACCCTTTTAGATGGCAGAGCACTTTAATCCAAAAATGTTTGCTTCTGTTTAATTAAGACACGCAGATTAAACAGATATTACCAGGGGGACTGAACCTCTGATTCCTCTGTAGTCTCTGTTTCTGGACAACTGCAAGGACCACACAGATATCCACATATATACACAGTACATATGTAGAGTAGATACATGCTTTTGGTCAGTACCAAGTGGTACAGTGCTGAAAAATGCATCCAATGCTAAAGTGCCAAAATCTGTAGATCCTCGAATAGCCACTCCAAAAGCAAGTCAATCCCTGTAGACGCCCACGTTAGCACACCTAAGCTTTGAACCTAATCTTCAGAAAACCTAAAGGTGATGCCACAGAGGGTTTGTCTGTTTATTTATTCGGTCTACTCTATACAGCCTGTGTTAGTCTTTGTTGGGTGTGAATACACAGTAGTGTAACTGAGCCAAGCAGCACAACTGGCAACAATCTCACTACTCCCATCGCCAAACAATAGAGTTATAATTAGCCCATCTGAACGGGATATAAATAGCATTACACCATGGTGGAAACATTCCAGTGAGACAGTTTGCTATTTAACACCATTGTAAAGGGTTCCCTGTATGTCTGTGTCACATTATGCCCCAAGAGCTGACCCATATCAATATGCAGCTAATGTTTCAGATTCAGATTCAGAAAACTGTATTAATCCCAAGGAGGGCAATTGATTTGCAGTTTACCTCATCCAAACACACACATACATCTGTTCATTGCTACAAAGTGTAAAGCACCAGGATAGTAATAAAAAGTCATTTAAAATTATTAGTCTGAGATTAGTAACCTGATAGCAGAAGGAATGAAGGAATTGGCGCATCGGATAGTTCTCCTCCGAGGTACATAGTGACGGTGAGTGAAGGCATCTCAAACAAGAAGACAAAACTCTGGAGTGTGTTACATTCTCAGTGTGTGTATGTGTGCTTCTTAAAGTGTGTGTGCGCGCGCGTGTGTGTGTGTGTGCGTGTGTGTGTGTGTGTATTACGTGAACGCATCATATGCATATGGTCCAGACAAGAACTAATCTGTCTCCAACGGAAGCACAGTCTCTATTGACAACGAGAGTTCCCCTTTCCTTTCATTTTTCTCTTTTATAAACTCTCAAGTCTTTAGATGGAGACTCACTTGTGAGGACTTTGCATAGGGCTAAAAGGCATTTTGCGAGGGCCAAAGCGTTCCTTGTCGTGAGGGGGAAGCTGCTCAATGCCGATTCTCACTAGTGGAGCTGCCAATCAGGCGAGCTAGCGCTGGCTTTTGTTCTTCACGGCCCAGGGCTTTGTCTCCTGGGCTCATGGCTGATTATGTGGGGGGAGTCTGGGAACTGTGTGTGACACACTGGGCTCTTTGTACTGATCACCATAGGCTCTTTAACAGTCTACAACAGCAAGTAATGAACTTGAACGCGTGCATGCGTCCACGCGCACACTCACACACATTTGGACACATTTGATATTAGAGAGAACCACAAGAACAAGCTTTGCATCTTGAGCACTGATAACGCTGCTGTACAGACAAGTGCTATGCAACATTTAAGTTGGGATGGAACTAGTGTACACAAGCTCCTATCCAGTGCAGCTGTAGCCGATCACATGATCTGTAAACCTGCAGTGCTTCACATGACGCCATGCGGAGCAAATGGATGATGGTTACATTTGAATACCCAGCCGAGCATTTCTGACTTATCTGCTCAGTGGTCACAGACTTCCGACGTACTTTGTGTTAAATAATTTCTTTAACTAATAAAAAGGTAAAAATCTCAATAAAATCTTGATCAGTTTGTCATTTTTCCTCATCATAGTTCTATCATGAAGTTAACTTTAAGTGAATGTGTGAGAGGCAGTGTTGAGTGGCAGATACAGTATACCAAGACGTAAATCAACATGAACTCAAGAGAGTTAATCCCCAGTGCATGCGCCACTGCAATGTGAAAGTAAAGTTACAGCTGCACTGCCAAGAAAGGAAAACCAGCTCCAGATGGAGCTGGCTGACTGTGTACTTCATGATGTGGTATTACAATACTATACGTCTTAGAAACTTTAATCCCTTGTTAAGATTCTCCACAAATACAGTAAGTGTAAGGCAATGTTTATACAATGTGGGTGCATATACCCAAAGGGGTATCTAAAGGTACTTAAGGTTTTTTTAAGAATTGTGAAAGTAGTGCTTCAAAACTATTTCTACACATCTGTAGTGGTGAAATGTTGATCTGTTTGACTATTAGTAACCTTTTTAAATGTAAAACTAATTAAATAAAATATTTATCTCATATTGAAAGACAGGTACAGTCAAAGCCAAACAAGAGAGCCACTGTCGTAAGGTAAACAGGAACACCACACAAACAACTTTAGAATACTTCCCTGTCAGGAAATATTGCATACAAAATGGCCACCATCTGCTGGTTTCAAACAATACAAGTGCATTGAGCTATTAGACCACGGTCTGCTGAAATGTCCACATCTGCAGCATTTAAATTGAGCTCTGACCTGCTGTGGTAAAGCAGCATATGTCATTTCACATCTAATCCCTCTGGGAGTGTTTAAATCAAGGCCCTTTATTTAAAGATGCATAACGAGAACTGTATTTGGGCTCCTCTGTCGGTCATCCGTGTCTCAAAAGTGGCGAATGAGACAGATATAAATAGGTCTTTCACACACACACATGCACATATTATTCACGCATAAGTCAAAGTGGGCAAAGAAACCATTAACAAATATTTGTTTCTGGTGATGACTTCACGGTTTGGAGAGCCAGGAGATGCTCCGGTGAGAAGTTATGAGTTTGTGGAACGTCGCGGTCAATTTGGAGGAGTGAAAAATCATAAAAGCACAACAAAAACATTTAGAGGCGTGGAAAACGTAATCCTCAGATTCAATACAGTATGGAATGTGAGTTTTGTCCTCTGATACAGTAGCACTACTCACTCAGAATTGTTGTTAGCTACATACTGCATTTCCTTTTGTAGTTTAGCCAGCATTCACAGCTAGCTACAAACATTTGTGTGACTGTCAACTGTGTGTGTGAGAGTTACTCACCAGACTATCCACGCCTCCCAGGGTGTGATTAGCGTTGTACAGGGAGTAGGTCAGCTGGCAAACCCCGTCGTTGGTTTCACTGTTTCCATAGAAACCCACACCCACCGCCGCACTATAGTCGGGAGGAAAAAAGTAGATAAATGAGCAACAACAGCGGTGCACACTCTGCTCTGAGAAGAACACCTCGCAGGCCCATTTGTAATGGTCTTCATTAGGTCTTCAATCAAATGAAAATGCTCTGCTGGCCTTTGTGAGCCAAGGAAATGGTTTGTGTACATCATCAACTGTCACTCAGGTTCACCTCTAAAACACTGTTCATTTACCACAGTGTTTTGCCATCCTTGCCACTATAAATGGAGGATCAATGCCTTTATCAATCACACCCGTGTAAA
Organism: Typhlichthys eigenmanni; assembly: GCA_027564635.1. Classification (NCBI taxonomy): domain Eukaryota; kingdom Metazoa; phylum Chordata; class Actinopteri; order Percopsiformes; family Amblyopsidae; genus Typhlichthys; species Typhlichthys eigenmanni. The sequence goes on from JAODUK010023482.1 coordinate 33,859, forward strand.
ACCACTGTACACTGTAAAAATGGACAAACCCTATATGGTGTCACCCGTAGATTTTCTCAAGAATGGGTTTTAACACCACGCTGTGCTGGCTCTGACCGTCGCCATCTTACCGACTCCACGTGAAACTCCCCGCCATCCATTATAATGGGATACATGTATGGCTTATATTTCTAGTTGATTAGTTAGCAGAGACTAGCTATAAAGACAAAAACATTTTTTAAACCAGGCTGTAAACATGTATATTTTTGCTGTCAAATCCATTTTAACATGGGAGTCTAGGATATGCGGACAATGTCCCTTAATATCGTGCAAAAACTGAATTCAAGTCGACCCTCTGTGTTCTACATGAAGAAGAACTTAATAATTGCCTATTCACCTTAAAGAAAACTGTCTAATATGTAAACCTACTTTATCTGCTCTCCCTGAGAGTTCAGTTGGGGTCTTATCACGGATATTATTCATGGTAGCCTACTAAATGCTTCCAGATCCTCATCAGATCAAGCCGCTGTATTCTGCCTCTTACTCTAGCAGTCCGTTATCTCAGGTGCCGTGGAGGAAGCCTGGACAGTGATTGTATATCATTTCAGCAGGATTGTTGCACAGCGTCAAACGTAAAGCAATGTGATACGCAATGTTTAAGGAACATGCCCTTAGGAGGCCAGAGTCAGCTGCACGGTTTCGGTACTGTGTTTGGGACGGAATCCAGACTGGAATGGTTCGAATAGGTTAATGGTATTTAGATGATTGAGAAGTTGGGCCACCACCCTCTCAAGCGTTTTGAAGAGGAAAGGAAGAAATGGGGCGGAAGTTGTTCAAGGTCATTGGGGTCAGCATTTGTGTGGATGTCACGGCTGCAATTTTCAAGGTGGGGGGCACAAAGCCGGTGGCGAGAGAGGAGTTAATTGTGTCAGTGAGCAGGTGAGAGATGGAGGGAAGGCATGTTTTGATGAGGCTAGTGGGCATGGGATTGAGTTGGCAGGTTGAAGATTTGGAGTTCAGGATGATTTCAGTAATGGAATTGTCAGCAGAGAGGTGGGACTAATGTACATGTCCATCAGGTTCATGAGATCAGAAGGATTCATGTTTTTTATGTTTCTGAATGTGATTGGTGCAGTTGGGCCATTGCTTTGGGAGGGGGGAAGATATTTCAAATAAGATGGGTTTGTGGTCAGATATGGGGAGGTGTCCCTCAGTGACATTGAGCATAGAACCCCTTCCATATGCACAGAACAGTGTGTAACATCATGTGGTACCCACAGTACAGTTAATGAACATTGCATTCCTTCAGTTCCACACAAGCATTTTTCCACAATCATAAACTTTATCAATTATTGCATCTCAGCTGACTTGATGGAAAAGAAGAGGATGAGGAACGACAGGAGAGAGACAAAGCTAACAGAGGGTATTTCTGACAGTCTATGACAGGAATAAATGCACCAGGCAGAAAAACCCTTGCATCAGAATGGCAGGGGAATACTGGCCATTCAAAACTTTACCACAGGAGACATTTAGTCCGCCAAACAAAACGAGACGTTGAACTGGAAAGGCAGAGCCCACTGCGGGGAAAAGCGAAAGCGAGAGTGGTGAGATCTTGACAAGGCAGTCGATTGAGAGACAATGTGAGATACATTCTGAATTCAGATATTCTTCAGGGAGACATTGGGGCTTCCATAATAATATGAGTGTATGCTGGAAGAAAGTATTTTTACATTAGAAAAAACATTTTAACATCAGCGGGTTAAAACATGTGGGAATAGTGTGTGACTCTATAAAGCTTTATGAACATGAGTGTATTATTTATCCAATTTAATCTCGTGCTTCTACTAGAGGTTTAGGGAATCAATACATTTGAGACTTTTTGTGCAAACGCTCCTAATCTCTGCATCACTGCAGTTATCAACATATGATCAATAAACCACAAACTTTCATTGTCTCATCCAAAAACAAGCTAAGTGGGCAGGTCAGGATACTACCAACGGAAAAATGGAAGCCTGGATAAATGAGGCTTAGCTCCCTTTGACTCCTCTGGTCTTTGGAGAAGGAGGGGGATGGGGGGACTGTAAACCAATCTCAAACTGTGTAGGAAGGCACCCGGCTGTTGTTTGGTTTTGCCGTATAACAGTAAGGTGGTCGATACTGTGTGCAGACCACTCAGAGCAAAATGGGTTTATTTTATTTTCCAAATATATACACCAGTCGGGAGTCTTGTTAATTAGACACCCTTCAGGTTAATGTCCCACAATATACAATGAGCTTTAAGAGAGAGGATACGGTAGATGCAGGAGAGGATATTTGGGAAACAAGGAGACAAAGACAATTGATGGTTTAATTACTTGATGTAAGGATAGGCCTATAGGAGGATTTTTTAAGAAGGCATAGTTTGTTTTATTTCTGTAGAAAGGAAACATTAAGGAAGAACATTTATTCATTGTTTTGTAGTTCTACAAATTCATGTAGGGAAATTAGGTGTTTTTTTAACTGTAAGATAAACAGAAAAATCATAAAGCCACGGAACCAATGGTGAAAATGCAAATAGACAGTGTCAGAATATACAATTGGCGGACCTAATAGATAAATGCACACACGTCTTCTTGCCATACTGTACAATTAGAGAAAATGAAACTGAGCTGTTAAATGATCACACAGAGAAACAGACTTTGTTGAAGTACAGAAATATGAAACCATGTTCTGACTGTTAACATGAACAGAGCATGATACATTGAAAGAGTTAGCTGCACTCCTTAAGATTCCAGTGGTCAAATTCGAAGAGAAAGAACTGTACATTTTACTAGGCATGTGCAGAGAAGAAGTCCTAACTGTCATATCTATACATGACAGGGGGGAAGAAAGAAAAAGTGAATATGGTTAGCATTACATAAGAGGATGAAAGAGAGCATCTAGAGAAATTAGAGACATTTCAGTTGAAATAGTAAGAAGGGTGGGATCAGATTAAAAACAAGACGTGCATTGGCATAATTAGAAGTTAGATTAACATACATAGATCATTTTAACTGTATTTTTATTGGTGCTGAATGATGTGGTTGTTTTGATTTAATTTCATGTATTTTATGTGTATTTAGTTTTGTTGATGCCCATTTTAGGACACCCATATAAATTACTTTTAAGAGAGCAATTTTCCTGGTTAAATTAAGGTTAAAAGAAAACCTTAATTACAGGCCTAAAATTTTTTAAGTCTAAAAACTGATCACAAAGTATACAAATCAATTTCAATGTTCCAACACATTCTAAGTAAATGGATTAGTAGTGCCTCTACTGTTTCAAAACATGTAGAGGCCTATTAATTGGGATACACAAGACACATTATATCTGGTATCCGAAGGAAATCAGCCAACTGTGCTAATATTTGAGGTTGATAACATTACAGAGGCCCCAAAACAACACAGAACGTTAGAGAGGAGGCACATTCTGGCAACACATGGCATCATATTGCTGACATCATGGGCCAAACAGATGGTTGTGTTAAATTATGTATATATTATATTATGAGGAAAGGTATGATCTCAATTATGTATTATAGATATTTATTCATGCTTGAGCACATTGTTCGTCATAATACAAAATATGTTTCCTTCATGATGTAATATAATAGACATAATAAAGTCTCATTATTCAATGTAAAAAAAATAAATAAAAGCAATGCTTTAGGTCCAACTATTACCAGGGCACGATTTTACACAAGCAAATTTTAAATTCAATATAGACAGGTTCTTTTATAAATTAAATAATTTTTACATTTTTAAACAGAGAAACATGTTATGTCTTATAAACATGCATTTTTATGTAAGATGGGCTGCCACTTCTGAGTCATTCTTTATTTTAAGAACCTACCTAAATAATTGAACATAGCGTAACGAAGGCCCAGTTCACTTGTTCTCACACACGCGTGCGTGCGTGCACACACGCACACACACACAAGCAAGTTGTAGCTCATGCCTTTGCATGAAGAACAGTGAGAAGTGGCTCATTTGCATAGAAAATGTCACTCAAAACAGCTGCTCTGATCAGGGTTGTTTAGACAGGTTTGAGAAGGTTGATGTTGTACTTATGTAATCCTTGTAGTATTAACCATGTAAATGGTTAAACCTTACGTTTTGTGTGATGCCGCTGAACTATTCTGCACAGCCACTGTACAATGGATGTATAAGAACAGTACAAAGTCTGGACAAATCAACTGCGACGCGTGCAAATAAGTGAATTGGAGTTAGTACGGTGACTTCATCTTGAGCCGTACATTTCTCCACGAGTCACACCTCATTCTCCGACGTACCTACGATAGCCGGTTTTACCATTTGCAAGCAGGACACGTTACATTATGAGCTAGATAATGTGTGCAAGTTTAACATCATGTTAGGACGCCGCATGAAAACACTAGACCCTATTAGGTGACATCCCATGTCCCAGGTAACCCGAAACCGTCAATCGAAAATATTCCATTCGGAAAGACAAAAGGTAAACTCGGCTACAAGACACTTTTGAGATATCCTTAACTTTTGTGTTTGTTTCGGGCCTTTATGAGATCTACTGTTGACAGTGAGACATGTCAGATGGGATGACATACCACCATTAACTGGAACTGAAGGTCTATTCCTTAGTCTTCTGCAGAATGCCTACACTGACATTTTTGTCTTGGCAGGGCCAACAATGAACCTTGTCTTGGAAAAAGACAGCGCAGCACAGGAATACTCTAAGCAGGTCTGACTTAATAATAGCCGCCAGCCACTGAGAATGACTGTCACGTGGTTTCGAGAAACAAGCAGCCAATCCTCTAGCTAACAGATTCAATTAGCCACTCTGTGAGTCGGGCACATCTCAATGAATGCCTTAGTAGGTGCTTTAAGATGATGTTAAGTACTGATTGAGTTACAATGGTCCTTCAAGGTTGTTCGTTCTATAGCACAATTGAAGGTTTGTTTCCTTGAACGCAAGTGTAGGCCTATAGGGGGATTTCTAAAGAAGGCATTAATAGTTTCATCATTGTGGTAACATGACACAATGACACACTCATCATTGTTGAAATATTCAGGGAGAACTATATCAATGCTTGTGGTTCTCAACAGAAATATTAGGTGCTTTCCTCTGTTTCTCTGTTCAGGGAAAATGGAAAGATCGTAAAAACCCCAGAAAAAATCTTGGCAGTTCAAATGGACAAACAGATGTGGTCACAATATCTGGTCAACGATCAACAGACATAACTCCATTTGTATGCACGTCCTCTTCCTGAAATATAATCTGCTGAAACGAAGCAAGTCAGCTCTTACACTCCTTCAGTAACAAAGAAAACACACAGCAGTGTGTGACAGCATTAGCCAGACAGACTATCTCTAGCATTCGTTCTGATGTGAGAGCAACCAGAGAGGAACGAGGGGTTCTGCCAGAGCCTAAATGCTGTTTAGTGTGTGTGTGTGTGTGTGTGTGTGTGTGTTGTCCCTCACCAGCTGATGAGGCCGGCAGCCACAGCCGACCAGGTGATGCAGCAGGAGTTGGTCTTCTTGCTCTCCTCCTCCTCCTCGTCCTTGCGGCAGCAGCAGAGGCAGCTCAGGTAGATGGCCAGGCAGAGCAGGTTGAGGCCCAGGCCTGCTGCAGCCACGCATCCCAGGAAGATAAGGGACTGGACAGGGAGGGAGAGAACAAGATGAACATGTCAGGAACGACATTGCACCGTTTCTTGAATTGACCTTTCCACGTCATCAACACCATGACACACAGTGTATAAATAAACATAAATAACACCATTATACAGCGTTCCCAAGGATTAAACACTGTGACATAGTATTGCTGTATCACAGCGTTAGATGCATGCGCTTGCATGTGACCCAGATTGATCCATTTTAAAGTCAGTGGGTGTATGTCAAACCTGGACCCTGGCTGGTTGATTGGCCAGTGCTGTAGACATAGTGTTGTGATTCGTAGCCTATTTAGCACCAGCTGTGGTAAGAAGTGCTTGGGCAAGACAGAGAAGAGAGATGGCCATGTGTCTCCATCGCCCATATGGATGTCTGGACCGGGCCTGGTGCATTCTGGGAGCTCTGTCCTCCTTCCTATCGTGGCTGTCCTGCGGCTAGCGGACCTTCCTCATCCGTCTCGTTTCCCTGCCCCCTTTTATTGCTGCGCCTACACCGCCCCCCCCCCATCTCCCGCTCACACACACCCACCGCTCTACTGTCTGCGAGCGATAATGTGCCGTGCTGAAAATAGCAACACGCCTCATACAGCTTCTTCTGAATCTGTCTGAGGGCAGATGGGTTGGGAGTGACTTCTGTTCCTTTATTCCTTTTCCTTTCAAGTTGGCCTGATATCTACACAGCCATCTGGTCCCATGTGATGTCATCTACCCCCCCCCCCCCCCATACCCCAAAACATGTTTAAAAAATAATAAAAAGGAAGTGTAATCTTATAAGGACACTAAAAACATAACAAGTAAGTGCTGCACAGTACACACACACACACACACACACAACACACCAAACAGAGCTTGTGAATCACTGCCAAACATTTCTTGCGGTGAAATTAAGAGTAAAAAGATATACGCACAACACATGAGCGGGAAGAGAAATGCTGAGCAGAGCGTTTGCCTGTAAACACCCTGGTAAAAGACTTCGTCTCCGCATCCACCCGCCCTCCACCTCCATCTGTTTGGGCTGAGACGGCTTTATCTGGTCTCATTTCACGGCTACATGGCTCTGGCGTGGAGAGAGGAGAACCGGGGGGAGGGAGTGAGGGCATCATCTGGTGAAATCAATATCCAGGAGGAAGATGAATAGAGGGGGAGGTGTCCGGAGGGCGGATCTGCTCGGCCCAGGAGATAACCACCGGGGGCGCGAGGTCACAAGCCCCGGTCTAATGCGCGGTCAGACTGCTATATTCCCTCAGGGCCCCAGCAAAGTGGGTGGAAGAGGTGCACTTCAGTTGCCTTTTAGTGGTATGTGTGAGCGTGTGTGCATTCATATAAATGACAGATCGAGAGACAGAGAGAGAGAGAGAGAGGCAGAGATAGACAGAGAGAGGGAGAAGAGGACAGATAGAGAGGAAGAACAAAGAGAAATAGAGAGCGAAAGAGAGGTAAGGGGACTGACTGTACCGTGTAATTGTAATTGAGGTGAACACATTAAAAGGAGACCAGGATATACGTGTGTGTGTGTGTGTTGCGTAGAAGCAACTGGATGAAAGGAGTAGGAGGGGCTGGGGGCTGGGCCTGGGGTCTGAGATGCGACGCGACTGAGATGGACTGGTTTATTTAGTTGGAACAGACGAGGCACTGAACACAAGCTTGTCGGGGATACACGCATATACGTATACATTCCCCAGCCGCTCTCATTGCTATGGTAATGGGCAGGGTTCGCTAAGCGCCCTTGTGTTGCAGAGATAGGATGAGGGGGAGTGACTGTGTAACAGCCTATTTGAATTAGGCAGCATGTGACAGGCTTGCTGAAATGACCCTGGCCCGTCTTGTGACTGTGCCGTAGCCAGGGGAGATGAGCGAATGTGGCTCGGGCCAAGAGAGCAAGGAAAATGTTTTCTAGCGGGTTGAGGGCGGAACTGTTGACGCTTGATGTTGGATGATGAACAAGAAAGATTGAAACTTATTTGACCAATGTAAAGGTTTTTCTTTTACGTGACACCTTGAGAGTCAAGCACGTTTGATGGCCTAATATATATAGGCCTAGAACCTTTCCAAAACACATTGTACGAGCTATGGTAGTTTTGTAATGTTTATAATGCTATTATCTTCCGTTTGTGTGAAACACAAAAATAATCACTTTTAAATTATGTAGCGTATCGTTTAGTCAACGAAAGAGACAGCCGAGACACACATTTGCACGCACACACACACACTAGGGCTCAGTCTTGGAAAGAATCTGGCGATACGATACGTATCATGATACAGGGGCCACGGTTCGATCTATTGCAATCCCGTAAACGAGGTGATATTTAATGATTTCTAATTTGTGGAATAGTGTCATAGCAGTGCTAATGTGTGGCGCCTCTGAGAAAAATAACAGAAACACTTACACACACGTAAACTTGACCGCAGATAGAAATGTGCTTAAAGCTAAAGGCCCATTCAAGCTTCTGCATCGAGGTTACGTCTAGCCTAGGGGGTCGGATACTATCTGGCAGAGACACTTGAGCCTCTGTTGTGGCTTCTTGTTGAGGAAGGGTGTGCAAGAAAAGATGCGCTGTTTAAGCAGAAAAGCCTTGAGAAATAAAATAGAGAGAGAGAGAGAGGTGTGTAGAGGGTGCATTCAAGGCTCGAGGAAGGACCAAACAAAGAGAATATAGGATATGTCCAAAATAAGAGACATGGCTGCCACAGATAATCCAATCCAGCTCATTATATCTTCTAGGTTCTCCTGCATTGCAGGCTCATCGACAATGATTTCAGCCTCAGGGTAAGTCATTGTGCAATACTAGAATTAAAAAAACTAAAAACCAATATTAAGTGCTGAACATTTCATGAATCACATAGCTCAATGCTCAGCAGTTGACTAATAGCCTTATTTAAGTGTCAGACAGATAACAAAACTGACTTTAAATTTAAAAAAGTCCTCATTTGCGGTCTTAGAAGAATGCCAAAGTATGGTCAACCAGTAACTCAAACATTTAAGCTATTTTAATCATGCTTCTAAAACATACACAGAGACATAGACTCTTTATAAGAATGCAAGGCTTCTTATGAAAAGCATTATTTACATACCAGTGTCAGAGTAACAGTAGCACAAGCATTTAAGCTACTTTAATCAAGCTTCTAAAACATACACTTTTTAACCCTTCAAGAGACATAGACTCTTTATAAGAATGCAAGGCTTCTTATAACAAGCATTATATGAAGAAGTCGACACATTACTTACAGACCAGCGTGGGTACACAAACACACACACACACGTGAATGCACACACATTAGCAGCCACGGGAATACATGACAAAGGGAGCAGGAATCAAGGGCGCATGACGAGGCTGTAACAACCTGGAGAACAAATGACCCAGAATGCTTTGGGGGAGTCGTTTACAATCCCCCAAAGACCCCCTGGTCCCTGAGCTTGCTATCAGAGGCCAAGTGAAAGCCACCACGGATGACAACACTGACAGTATTGTCCAATTATTCTTGTACAGTAAGCATGGAGATTCAACAGAGGTTCAACATAGAGAGACCTTTTTTTGTTTCTTTCTCTCATTGATGAATCATCCTTAAAAACCGTCTGGATGATTCAATCTAATTGATTTGTCCTTTTTCACTAGAATCCATTAATAACCTTACGAAATATGCTGTCGATCATCGATAGCACAGGCAAAACAAGCTTGAGTACTGTACAAAAACAGAACTTACGTTGAGGGTAGTTAACAGGCTATAGTCTGTGACACCCTTAAAATACAGACACATGCTGTAAATCACTGCACAAGCTAAATAGCCACTTTGTGTTGATAATTCAGTACAATGACTGACAAGAACACTGAAATAAACTGGGGGCAAAAAGAGTGGAGGACAACTTGGAGAAAGTGACATGGCAGCTGCATGACTCTACGTGCCTATAAAAATGCTGACAAGCAAGAAGAGACCATATTTAAAACTTAAAGGCGGAAATCAATAGCCTCGCGAGATCAGGATTGTCTCGCGAGGCTATTGATTTCCGCGAGGCTTCAGTTTCATTTCGCTGTGAGAATCAGTCTGGAAAGCCTCTGAATCATTTAGAATGTGTCCGAGTTGCAACTGAACTTTCTAATCAGCGTCGTGTTTATAGCTATACGGGCGTGGTTTAGGTGTGTCGACAGCAAAAACGACCAGATGGTTCATCCAATCAACTGCCAAGTATTTTTTGGAAAGTACAGCCATTCACAAACAGTTTCAATGGTTTCCCAGATGGACTTTTGACAATAATTCCTCTGGCATGTCAGGTTAGGAAATCACAACCGTCTGCTGTGAAAAGGTTCCCCTGAGTTGAGCTAAGGCCTTCCAGAAGACACATTCCATAGCACTGAGGCGGCGCTGCTGAATGCGCACTAAGAAACACAGCAGGTCTTCCGTGCTCCGTGGTAGGTGGTGGACAGCTGACTGTAGGTGGCGCTGTGTGCGTGTGTGCGTGTGTGTGCGCACGTGCGTACACTGAAAGCACTTTGACAGACTTTCAGAGAGAAATCAAATGGCTGTCATGTAAGTTCTACAATGGAGGGTATTGGAGAGAAGGGGAAAGAAAAAACGCTTCCATTAGTGTTGACAGGTGTGACTCTTGAAGTCCTCCTACCACTAACAAGAGAAATACTGTATTCTTAAAAAGAAAATGGCTACCAGCTCAACTACACAGACAGGCACTTGTTCTATTAGACAGGCTTAAACCCAGTGTATTGCATACTTCATGTTTGCGTTTGAGAAGTCAAGGAAGGGCTACCAAGTGCCTAGAGGTTCTCTGTAAGGCCTCCGTCCTCCCAGGAGGTCAATGGAGCAGTCTGCCTCCATGTTGTTTTCATCGCTATTTCTGCCTTGTACAGTCCGACGGCGGTGGGGGAAGCACCCGGAGAAACCCGGGGTCTTTCCAGCAGAGTACACTTGACTGGGCCTGACCACACTCATAACTGGGACACCATTAAGTCCCAGCAGAGACGCCCATGGGATATGGATGGGGGTTGTTGCTAGAGGCTTCCTGACACTAGCCAATGGCCGCAGTCCTCTGCCCGGCTAGCTTTGAAAGAAAAATGTCGTTGAGCAGAGCTTTGGTAAAATGATAAGCTACGCGTGTGAAACATTGCCTCAGTCAGAGAAGGTACACTCATCGATCGTAACACATTTTTTCTCACAGACAGATTGATGTAGTTTGAAACACATCTTGAAGGGGGCGGGCTTTAGAGAACCGCAAACACAAGGCTCATGGACACAACGCCTCTCTATTACATTTGCTTGACATGACATCATAGAACCGTACTAATACAGGCTTATCTTGCCCCCCCCCAGTCCATCCTTGCGGCAGGAAACCCTTACCTCAAGGGGAAATTGTAGCCATGACTGTAGTGCTACACCCAAAAAAATATACCCCCTCCACCCACTCCCTTCCTCTTCTGGTGCAGATATGCATTAGTGTTGCTTGTGCGGGGGAAGGGAAGGGAGGAGGACGTTGCGGAAGACTTGTCCTCTCAGTTCACACCACATTGTTGAGGCTATGACAACCCTCCACTGAGCTTCACACCCACACTATCAAACCACGTAGTGTCAGAACCACCACATGCTTTGACCTCCTGATCACCAGGCTGTCTGACACGAAGCACAGCAAGTCAGATTGCTGTGCCATAAGCTTGTACCTCCTAGCCAATCAGGTAACAGCAATCACAGGCTTCAAGCACCGAGGAGACTACCGTAGATTGGGGTTAACGGCCTTCCGCAGGGTTGAAGGACGCGTTTGTGCATATCCCTTTACTTCCTTGTGCGTTTACCTACAGAAGGACAACAAGAGTAGGGAGGAACGCTGAAAAACGAGAAAGGGAAAACACAAGGACAGACGAGAAACGAGAGACAACAGCAAGAGGATAGGTGCTAGGGAAGAGGTTGTTTTGAAGCACTAGGCTAGTAATAGAGCTTATCAAGGAGTTCGCAAGTGATTGTGTGTTACTTGTTTGTGTGTTACTTGCTTGCTTCCATAATCACGTCTGCCCTTCTTCCAATGCCATTCCACACAACAGTAGTGGTTAATATATAGGTCATGTCTGAGGTGGACAATGGAGGGTCTGCTGACGCTATTGTAAGACAGCAAACGCATCGTTTGCTTGACTTTAATGGATTAAGGCATATTTACTACAAATGTTGCGTTTGTTCTCTGTAATTATGTAATGAGGAAAGAGACACGGGGTGAAGGCCTCCAGACATCTACGGGCAAATCCTTCAAAACAGATTTGTTTTTGCACCTAAACACTAGCTTTAGTGAAAATGTAAAGGTGCTTTTTTTGTCACATACATGTAGTGAAATGTGTCCTCATCATTTAACCCATCCCTCAAGGGAGCAGTGGGCAGCCGCAGTGCAGCACCCAGGGACCAACTCCAGATATACAGCATGCCAGTGTCTCTGGTCAGTGGCACTGACAGGAGAGAGTGAACCTGACATGTTTTTTTGGATGCGGGGGATACCGGAGCACACGGAGGAAAATCACAGACATGGGAAGAACATGCAAACTCCACATAAATGTGTTCGAACCTGGGACCTTCTTGCTGTGAGGCCACAGTGCTATCCACTGGGCCACCGTGTTGCCCCACGCCCAATGTGGAATGGACGTGCAAGGGCAGGACCTGCCCAAATATAATTCACAATCTAGTTGTTATATTTCATCTAATGGTCTATTATGTGTATTCAATGTGTTCTAAATTAGGATAATTGTTTTGCCTACCTTGCATCACATCAATTTCACTGTGCAGAAAGTAATCCCCCAGTCACTGTTCTGAATACTTTGAGCCACTTATTGGAAAAGGAATAACCCATTTATTATGATGGCTTTAAAATAATGCAATTTCTGCGATGCCTGCAATATATTGTCAACTGAAAGTCAAACGTAGACATTTATTGTCATCAAACTTAGAAATGTGTGCTATGATACATACATGTTAAAGCACACAGACTATACCATATATTTTCTACATTATACATTAAGCACCTAAGATCAATATTACTTCTGTACTGTTTAGGATGTTTAAACAAAACAAGAATACAGTATATTGTCATTCATAACTACAACAATGCACTTTTGCTTGCTACTGTAACATTATCGTGGAGGTCCTCGTTGTCTGAGCACTATTGTGACGTGTGAGGAAAATATGTGGAACCAGCAGCTGAGTATCAAAACAGGAAATGATAAATCAGATGGGCAGAGACCTTCTGGCCTGCACACTGATGTAAACACACATTCCCCACACATTAAAGCCAGGAAACACACAGGCTACACAGCGGAAGATGTACTATGAAAATACATAGGCTCATGTCCTTTTTCTAAGTGTTCTCGTTCTGTCCTGCTTCCAAATATTCTATTCACCAGGCCTCTGGGCAGCAGGGTGAAGAAAGACATTACATTTCAGACAGAAGCAGAGCAGGCTAATCTTAACAGACCAAAGGTACGTCTCAAAACATTTTGACAAAATCCACTGAAATAAACTAATTTAGTCACAATTAATTTCAGTGTAAAAGTTACCTTACACACATTGCAAATGACTAAGCCATTGTTTTTTTTTTCCATAGAATAGCTTGTGCAGGCTCTAATGCAAATGTCAGATAGAAAACTGATCAGATGCAGCAGTGTCTAGTGTTCGATTAAAAACTGGGCCTGACTGACTGACATAGCTAGTATGCACACATGCAAGCACCATAGCAAGCACACAGAAAGTCCTACAAAGGACAGATTAAGTACGTGGCCCCTACATTCCACTGAATTCTATTGACGGCAGCCAAAAGGGGATTTTGCAATTGTCCATTTCACATTGGCCATGCTATCACTAGCCAATTATAATTCCTCTAACAAGGCATTTAGCCTGGGTGCAACGTAGCTGAAGTACTCAATATGGACCACTGTAGTGGCTATAGGAATGAAGGTCAGCAGTTTCCCTGGAACAGGGTGAACTCAGCTACATGCCCCTGCTAAGTGGTTAATTTGTCTCCCACTTACAGTAATACGCGTTATTAAGTAGTCACGAAAGGCAATTATTGCCGTCATCCCAAAGAACAAAAATTACCAAGCAATAGTCTACATTGCAACATGTTATTTAGACCAGTGTCAATATTTATGTACAAGATTATAAGTGCAGTAGCTCAGCAGATGACTTTTTTTATAACAAACTGATACTGGCAGTGTCCACTGATTTCATCAGTGTACACAGCTCGTTGTAACTATGGAACTTGGCCTCATTTTCCAACTAGCATTATTACAGTCAAAACAGATCAATAATAACTTTGACCACTTGGGTGTTTGCGACTGAATTGGCATGTAGCCATTTACTGCCAATAATGTGTTATTATGCCGTGCATAATAGGCATGACAAGTACTAATAAACCGTAAAACAGTATTAACAGATATGGAGGGATTGGGGTGCTGATCATGTGTTCTTGCAATCCCTAGATGCCATCTAAGGTTGTTATATACTGCAACATTCATCTCCTCTACACTCCGCAACCTATATTCAGTCTGCTGCAATTTTCACTGCTAATGGAAACTGGCAGGCTGAGAAACAATCCCCTCATCTACCGTTTTTTTATCCCAACATGGCACATATACAGAGGTGCTGTGTGTCATGCGGTCAGGCACACTGGAGGCTAGCTAGTGTCATTCTTCGTGCTGGCCTTTAAATGAATTACCTGTTAACAATGTGTATTATTGAAACGTGTTCATTGAAAGGTAATTAGCAAAGCAACACAAGTTGAACGTATGGGCTAGCCACCTCAGATACGATCATTTTTTCATAAATATTCTATATAGGTTCAGTTTGCATTGTTTTGCCAAAGGAAAACAGTACAACGGTCATGATAATGCACGTTACACGTTATTGTCACTGCAACGTAGAAAACACGTGAAAGTAAGCTTTTAAAGTTGGCTTGTCAAGTATCGTCCATGGTATTTCAAGTGCTCCAATAGGCTACTAACCTGCTGGTAGTTCTCATCCTCCGGCTGGAAGCCATTGTCAATGGCTTGGAACCTTAGATTAATATGAGGGAAATTATGAAGCCAATAAGTCCACCAGGGAGCAATGTAATCCATCCGTGCCGAAGCCATGTTTGACCCTCAAAAAAAATAAAAAAGTTGGGTTACAACCCAAATCGGTCCCTCTTCGCCAAGCGGGCAGTTAGGTCCGCTTCCTGGTATCTTCACCCGGTCTCATATCAAACAAAGGAAATAAAGAGACACGCTCTTTGATGCAATGAGCAACGGGAGCTCATTATAACAATTATAAATTAAGTCTCGTGAAAGCAACGTGAAAGTTAAATCCCTGACCACGAGTAGGCTGTTTCATAAACAATCAGATTCAAAGAGCGACCAGTGTCCCGAGTTCTGTTAAAGCAGCACTGAGAACTGCTCAGATTCCAGTGACAAGACAGTAGCCAAACGTGAACGCGCAAAAGTAGGCATGTTACAAGACGAGGAAATACCGGGAGCGTGCAATTTATAACACAGTTGTACATTTGTTGCTTGGTTTAAATTAATATAATGCCCATTACTCAAAGCAATCTCACTATATGAATATATTAATTATTTACATTTTGTCTTGGGCTAATCAGTTAAGACAGGTCGTGGAATACATTTATAATGGCCATAAATATTAAACCAAATCCCCATCAGACATTTTTTTTTTTTGGGGGGGGGGGGGGGGGGGGGGGTGGGGCAAATAT
>JAODUK010023483.1:2500-24798 GCA_027564635.1 Typhlichthys eigenmanni
GTCTGTCTGTCTGTCTCTCTTTCTGTCTCCCTGTCTCTCAGTCTGTCTGCCTGCCTGTCTCTGTCTTCCTGCCTGTCTGTCTCTCTGTCTCCCTGTCGGTCTGTCTCTCTGCCTGTCTGTCTGTCTTCCTGCCTGCCTGTCTCTCTGTCTGCCTACATGTCTGTCTGCCTGCCTGCCTGTCTCTCTGTCTCCCTGTCTGTCTGTCTCTCTGCCTGTCTGTCTGTGTTTCACCCCTGCACCATTATGTGGCTCTTGTCTGAATGACAGGAAAGTGTCACCCTTGTATAAAGCTCAGACATACAAACTGCCATAATGATTCCATGTGTGGTGTTTTTAAAGCCTTTATTAATGAGCCATGCCTACCTACAATATGCATCTTTATGGTGTGATACTGAACAAGACTAAAAACAATGTCAACAGTGTGTGTGTGTGTGTGTGTGTGTGTGTGTGTGTGCCCATGTGTGTGTTGTGGTTGTGCAGGTTCAGAGGTGTGGCACCCCATGTGTAAAGAAGCAACTCGATTGGAGAGAAAGCTAAGGGTGAGCAGTGCTTAAAATACCCATAATCCCCTCTGGTCTTTTGCTCTACTTCTGTCTTTCTACCTCTCTCTCTTCCTATTGTGTCTGGCTCTGGTAACTCTAATCCATGTACTTTGGCTCCACCTGTGTGTGTGTGTGTGTGTGTGTGTGTGTGTGTGTGTGTGTGTGTGTGTGTGTGTTTCGTCCCACCAGCTGAGACGTACTTCTGAGACAGCATCCATGTCTCCTCCGGGGTCCAGCATTGGCTCCCCACATCGCCTCATCTATGTGAGTAATGCTGAATCCATGGTAACGTCAGGGTTACACCAGAGATTTTTACCTTGTGTCGGTTTAGCCCCCAATGCCAGTCGCCACTCTGGCACCTGCCAATCAAATGTGACAGACAGACATATGAAGACAGAGAGAAAGTCGTTATTTAACTTTAATAAACGGAGTGGTAAAAGGTTGAAATGTATTGATTTCCTTTACACACTCACTCTCTCTCTCTCTCTCTCACTCTCTCCCTCTCTCTGCCTCTCTCTCTCTCCCTCCCTCCCAGGCCAAGGCAGACACTGAGGTTTCATGCTATAAGCAGCTAGCAGCGTTGCCCAGGGTGAAGGCCGTCTATGACATCCAGCAGCCTGACGTCATCCCCTGCCAGGCCTACGACACACACACACGCCTGTCACGTGACACGCTGGAGCCATACAGCTGTGGACAGGTGGGAGGGTCACATATACACATAACACAATATATCTTATATATATATATATATATATATAAAATAAGATTAGAAATATTGTAGTAATAATAATGGTAATTATATTAATAATAATACAATTCATGTTGACATTTGATGGCCCTGTAAAAGCATTTTGTGTTAAGACCTCTTGGGGGCTGGGCCAAACTGACCCACAGCTTGACCTGAAGCTGGCTTAGGGTCACTTACTGTACATACTGTATGTGTGTATGGTGTGGAAGGATTGCCAAAGCACTGCTGAGCATTAAACTACTTGAATGTTGATCTCTCACTTACAACCTCTAACAAAAATCTGACAGAATAGTGTAGTGTACTAAACCATTAGCTTACGTGAGGACAGCATTTTTCTGATTAGGTCAATGTTGATCAAAGAGGCCGCTGTGATATTACTGGCATTATCAGATGCCATTGACACATCATGAACAATTAATAATGTTTGGAAAGTTGGTCCATGAACCTTGCAGCGGTTGGAGGTTTAGTTGAGCTCTAATCAAATTATTTTTATCACAACTTCTTTTCAAACTGTTACCACAGTAACACATAATCGCTGCCCTTCTTCATAATGACATTCAGAACATACTTATTGAGATTCTTTGTTGTCCGTTATAAGAAATGTTTTTCTCCCAAATACCAGACTCAAATGTATTGGTCTGGTATCACTCTGTAATACTAGGGCTCTTTTACTGTATAAACCAACTAGGGCTTTAATACTGTATACACCTACTATGGCTCTAATGCTGTATAAACCTACTAGGGCTCTGATGCTATATAAACCTACTAGGGCTCTAATTCTGTATAAACCTACTAGGGCTCTAATACTGTATACACCTACTAGGGCTCTGATGCTATATAAACATACTAGGGCTCTAATACTGTAGACACCTACTAGGGCTCTGATGCTATATAAACCTACTAGGGCTCTGATGCTATATAAACATACTAGGGCTCTAATACTGTATAAACCTTAGTAAAAAGCAGTCTTTTCCTCACTCTTTCTTCCACTCTCTGGGTTCTCTGTCTGCCTACACTCAGGTAAAGCATCACACATTGTCACACATTGTTTGCTGCACACACAAATACTAAATGTTTTGATAGGCGCCATATACCAGGGAATCTGTTTTTAGATGAAATAGTATGACTGCTAATTGGTCAATTAAAATTGTTTGTATGTAACTCTTTGAGCATCTCTCTCTCTCTCTCTCTCTCTATATATATATATATATATATATATATATAGGACCTTCTAGACAGTGTAGCATTAAGGCGTTCCTCCAGCCCCGCCTACACCGATTCACCTACACACAGTCGCCATGGTGGCTCTCCTCTGCACTACTATCACCCCGGTAACATGTTTACACACACACACACACCACATCCTCACTTACACTGTGTGCATGTGGTTTTATAGGCTATGTGTGTATCTATTCTGTCTGTGCTCAGTGTGTCCGTTGGTTCTGGGAGGTGGGTCACGTTGTCCTCATGCTCTGGTTTCTCTCATTGTAATTGGCTGTGCTGACCACAGGCAGTGAGAGTGACAGGAGCTCCCCCTATCACAGTCAGCTAGACGCTAGGTCTGCCACACCCACCACCTACCAAGCCCCCAAGCATTTCCATATACCAGGTAGGCCTAATTCCTGATCTGGAGCCCTAACTGTATAGCCACAGCTGCTACCCTGCCTCCCACTAAACCTCCTAACCTTAAGGCATTTCAATGTCCAGCCATAGGCTCAGTCTAATACTCTAATACTCTAATACTAATAAACATTTCTGTACATTTTAATTCCATTCCCAACCTCTGACCCTTGAGTCCTAACCTCCAGATTCAGATGCAGGGCCACACTTTAACCCATCTCCTCCCATCCTACCTTGTGACTTGGCTTGATTGCATTGTGATGATCACTATTATAATTATATATTAATTAGCAGAAGTATCAAAAGCCAGCGGTGCACAGAGCAAACCATTGGATTAGACTGCATTATGTACAGTATATGGTCATTTTTTAATAGGACTTTATGTTTCTGCTAGCATACAATCAGCTGAAAAACAAACCAACAATGGCTTTCTCCTTTCTAAACTGGGCTACTATATACAGCCTGCATGCTAACCCTTGTTCACCCTGTTACACAAGATGTAGACGCTCCCTTCCTTCTCACACATTGCATCTCTTCTTCTTTGGCATTTCTCAGTTTCCTCCTTTTATCCAGTGCAAGCTGTGCTGTTGGTCTCACTCCATGTCCCTTCCCTCCCCCCCCCCCCCACACCCCCCCCCCCCCCCCACCACCACCACCACCACCACCACCCTCTTTTTCTCTCCTGCTTTCAGTCTTTCTCTGGTTGTTGCGTTTTGATAGCTCTGCCACGCTTCTTGCTTCCTTGCATTGACAAATGCTGTTTGGTAGCAGCTTTTATCTGGTGCATGACAGAACTGTGAGTGCACACGTTTTGCATTAGAGGTGGGGTTCTGCTGGGATTCAAGCACCTACTGGCGGAGCTGTTCCATCCCTTGGGTTTTCTGGATGGTTTAATAATGTGGGCACAGAAACACTAGTGACAAATCACATTGTTGGTAGAAATGTAACTTAAAGGTAAAGTCAGCTATTGCAAGCTAAATGTAAGCTAATACACTTTTTGTCAAACTCCGCTCCCACAGATTATAGAGCAAACGCTTTAGCAAGGAAGGCTAAAGCCCGACGACTCTGGCATCTGTCACTAGAACATTCTTGAGGTTTACGTACGGATTAGCACTATCGGCTGGCCACGGTTACACGCACAGGAATGCAACTGTAAACCAATTAAGCTTGGACTCAGTAGACATACAGTAACACATACACCTTTTGGTTTGGAGATGTGAGCACAGTGTCTGACATCTTAAATTAATTTTTCTTTTAAATATCTTTCTGGGCTGTGCTAAGCCTAGAGTGTATCAAGATCCTAACAAAGTTAGTTGAGTGTACATTTCAACACGAACAAGAAACATTGTTCTGGTTATTTGTTGATATATCACTTAAAACAGCAACATTTGATCTAGTGCACAGCGTTAACACTTTGTGCAACTAGGTAGGATAATGTGAGCTAATGCATTACACTAGCATTCCTGTATCCTCCACAAGACCACACTCTTCATCTCCTGGGCTCCTCTTCTCATCTTTTCCATCTGCCCAGCTATCAATCAAACGGGTTTTTTCCTCTCCTCCTCGCCTCCTTCTTCTTTGTTCTCATGCCGGCCGCCAGCTTTTTTTGTAACATGCCTTTGAATCCATTATCGCTTGCCTTTCTCCACAGCACAGTCGGCTTGTCAGAACGCACGGTGACACACACACACACACACACACACACACATTACAGACACATGTTAAGCAGATGGGGGGATGGGATGAGGGGTTTGCATGTCCTGGCTAACCATTGTTTCGTTCTCTGCATTTCCACACGCAGCGTCAGATGAGACCAACATCTACAGGAAGCCCCCCATATACAAGAGACAAGGTAACGAGACGCTGTGTGGTGTGAGCTCGTGTGACGCTAGTTGTGTTGCAGCCTTCAGACAGGCTGCTGTTGTTGTTGAAAGCGTCCAGCTGTGAAAGCAGCCGTACAATGTCGTTATCTCTGACTGACTCGTATCTGACGTTCGCTGTGCACGCGTAGCACGACACGACATAGCAAACGCCGAGAGAGCGCGGGCCCGACACAGCGTGCAAAAAAGAAACTGTCAGTTTGGACACATTTACTTTCTTACCGGACACACGGACATGTTGCCACACATCAGAGACTAGCCAATATCCTAAGTGAGAACCTCATGAAGGTGAAGGAAACTTTGCCACTCACTAAGACAACGGCCGGTGCAGCAGACTCCCTCATTAAAATGCGGACATGTTTCGCATTTCTCTGCAATATGACGTTTACATATGAGGTTTGATATTATTTCACATTAGCTATTAGCATCACTAGCCAACTAACATAGTCAGTGATTGAGATTTTTTGTCCACTCGTAAATAAAGTGTAGAGTGTATGTGTGTGTGCGCGAGTGTGTGTGCGTGTGCGTGTGCGTGCACTGGTCATCCATCAGCAGTCTGTTGACTCGCCAGACAAACTTACAGCTCCTCAGAATCACCCTCAGATGATTCACCGTGCACGGCAAAGTGCTGACAAACTGGCGACTTTAAATTCAAACACCTGCACTTTGACTCATTTACAGAGCAGTTTTCAGTAACATTGTACATTATTGACAATTAGTGTAGCGTGACACTCACAGTGCATACAGGACACACACACGCACACACACCCAATACACACACATCACAATTTCAATTCAGATATACTGTATCAATAACATGAATGTTAGTTTGCTAACTTTTAGATCGATGCAGTATTCTCTGGGACCCTGGCCTTAACACCAGCCTATTACCCCATTGTTAACAGTGACCCTGATGGAAGCCATTTCACCCTTGGTTAACATTGACCAGCAACCTGCACTTGTGGATAAACTCTGGAGTCTTCAAAATGGCTTTACTTTAACAGTGTAAAATGCGTGTCACATACAAAATAGTGGATTTGTTCGAGAACGGCCAGCACCTGGGACTGACAGATGCAACACTTACATGTATTTTGTTTGTCATTTACAATATGAAAATGGGGGTTTGACCATTTGTACGTTTCAAGTTAAAATATCATGTTCATTCACACCACGTGACATTATAGTCAAAAACCAACACACTTGATGAGGTATCAAAGAACAAATGCCATCTATACATTATCAAAGTTCACTCACTTTTGGTCTACTGTAGACCATAGTAGCATATGTCTAATGTAATATTATAATAGCACACGTTTACTCTTATTCAGTAGTAATGTCTACAATCAAGTATTAGGCCTTTTTGTCCTCCTCAGTTTCATAACAATTTATCTTAACTTCCAGAGTTGCATTGTAGTCGGTGTTCATCTGTCTTTAAAGCAACGTCCGAAACACAAGCTCCTTGTTGTGGTGAGCTCTGTATTTAGGTATTGACATCCTTTCTATACTTTCTGTAAGTAGTACAGACACCCAAACTTATGTTGAAGCCTAAACAAAACACTCAAAGAAAACATGAAATAAAATGGGTTACATGTGAAGTTCATATGGGTTATTTGTAATTATAGGATGGTATGCAGTTCATTATAGCCTTTGTGATAATAAACATTATTATTCTAAACTTTATCTTTTAATGTCCTGTCATCTCTCTCTCTCTCTCTCTCTCTCTCTGATTACTGTACATAGACCCCCCTGTCTCTCCAATAGCTAGTAAGAGTAAAACCAATGAGAATCTGATCAATTCAAACTGTAATGACATCTACCACCGTGACTCTAACTACTACCCCTACACTGGCTCACCTAAAGGTACACATGCGCACGTACACACACACACACACCAAAGCTGTTTACTACTGACCATAATTCACCACATTCTGATGTTTTTTTGCATACCTTGTTTTCTCATTCTCTCTCTCTCTCTCTCTCTCTCTCTCTCTCTGTACTGTCTGCACTCTATCTCAGTCTCTAGGATGAGAAGGTTTTCCTCTGGAGGAGAGGAAGATGGATGGAATCAGAATCTTAACAAGGTGAATGAAGACATCGGCCATGCCGTGTGTGTGTGTGTGTGTGTGCGTGTGTGTGTGTTTATTTTGTTTGCTTATTAATTGATCCTTGTGATGTACAGTGATTAGATTATCCTCCTCTATTATTTTCTCCCTCCATTTCATCTTACTTCCTGATCCTCCTCTTCTCCAGGGGATTGGTAGAATGATCCTGAAGGAGGAGATGAAGGCGCGTTCTGGTTGCTACGACAACAACTCTTGGGGGAGTGGCCGTAATTCCCCCTTCAACAGCAAGGAGGCGCTGCACAACCTAGGCTATAGCATTCGGAATGGCTGTAAGGCACAGTGTGATTGAGCTAAATAGTTCTACCATGTATTGCTGATTGTTCTAATACAAAAAGGTTCTGTAGCAACCTTCTCCTGTCAAACAGTAGAACAGGAGAACCAGCAGTGGTTAGTGCACCAAAGATGTTTAGAAGATAAGTGTCCTCATTGACTCACATGCTGCGCATACTTGGTTTGGATTTAGTTTGTAGGTTATACAATGTGCAGTAGTTAAGTTTGAATTTGTCAAAGGCACGAGTTATGCATTATTGATTTAAAATAGCAAAGGTGCTTGGGCAATTTTGTTTGACAAATTTAGGATTTCAGGGTTTGGTACATCTGCAGGGATGTGTGGAGAGCCAAATGGAGCCATAAATGCCTCAGAACCACAGTTAACTGTTTGATTCATTTAGTGGAAGGTGTCTTGGAGAAACATCTTTGAAACACAATTTATGGGTTCTAACTAATGTTGCTCTACATACGAAGGTTGCATAAACCAGAAACAAGACTGTGCTGGAATAAATATTATATGATTTACATCCCTGTAAGAGCAAGCCAAATGTTCTGAAATTATACAGTAGCAAAAAAATACCATTAACCACACTTTAGAACAACTTACGCAGAGAAATCGCTCCATGTGAGGCACATGACCGGGAAACTAGGGCCCAGTGTGTTAAAATAGGGATGAAATCTGACTAATGGTGTCTGTTGTGGGTGAGCTGACCAATATTGTCAGCGTAGAGGTCTCACTCAAACTTGCATTTACACCATGCAGAAAAGAAAATATATAATATAAAATATATATATAGTATATATAAACAGTAGCATATATACAGTGTATGTATATATATATATATATACACAGTATATTATATTATTATTATTATATATTATACGATTGTTTCAAATTGGCTATAAGTTATTAGAACATGCTTGTATAATTTTAAGGTTTAACGTAGCCTATATTTAATTGAAATTGGATTTGCTCAAAATTCCTTTAAGCCTAGTTGTTGTAGTTGCCATCCTACCTTAGTCTATATATATCCACATTAAATATGGAGCCTAGAATAGCCTATCTAACATGAATTATTAAGTGTAAATAAATATATACAGTAGCCAATGTGACCATGTCACAATGTTGAGCAAACCTCATTACAGACATTATTTCAAGCAAGGTAAAACAGGATCATACACTGTGATCATGTCAGAAAGCCAAACTACAAGCCGTGCGCTAAATAGGTTAACAGGTAAAGCAATAAATTAAACACAAAATTGTTTGTTGGCGAATGTTTGTCCTTAAAAAATAGATTTTCAGCTGTGCTCTCAAATCTTTGGCTGCGCTCCTATCATTTTTAGCTCAGGGTCACATCTTCTCCTTGTGGAAAAAGTATGCGTAGAGCCTTGCACAGGCGAGACCTACCCATTGTTTAAAAAGTAACTAAGAACTTTAAATTAAAACTTAAATTGGCAATTTTTTACTTTTACTTGAGTAGATTTTTATACTGGTAATTCTACTTGTACTTAAGTAAAGAATAATCAAAGTAATAGTACTATATTTTTGCATTCTTTCCACCTCTGTGTAATAGAATGACAATATCTGTTACTGAACATGTTTCATAACACAGTATAAATTAGCATTCACATTTGCAGGTTTTGAAGCCAGGTTTGTTTCTTAATGGGTTCTGGTGGTGCCATGAGTGTATGTATTTTTAATGTGGGTGGTCCCAGCAGAAATTAAACCCCTTACTCTTTCCGGAAGAGTCCCTTGTTGTACACTTTGTGCTATATATATAATATTATGTAGTGGTGATGTATGTCTATGTTGGTATTTAATTTACCTTATAAAACAGATGGGCTATTTCCCTTGTGTTCTTATCTAATGTGCTGTATATTTACAACACTGAAGAGACCTACTCCACACACACACACACAGACAGGGTGTAATTGGGTTGGGGGAGCAGCTGCTATGAACTGGAATTAAAGGGTTATTACGTGTTATTATGTGTCACCCCTCACATAGACACACCCTCTCTTCTTAGGCTCTATTTTATTGCTTCTCCCACTCTCTTTCCAGCACTGTTTTCTCCATCTGCTCATTTGCTTTCACTCACTGTGTATCTTGGTCTGTCAGGCTGCGTTTGTTGTTCCTACATATGCTTCGCTGGCACACACACATAGATGGCATCACATCTCTAACTGTTTGTGGTTATCTCAACGTATGTGTTTTGCACGTGCATATTCTTTCTTAAGATACAAATGATATGCAATATTCACTCTCCCTCTCTCTCCCTCCAGCGCCGTGTTCAGTGTGCAGCACTGACAGTGGTGAGTACAGCATCAGTGTGTTTGGAGTTCTGAGGTCATCACAGGGGGCCAATGATATCATCTTCTGTTCCCCTCTCATCCTGTCAGCTTGACAGCAACAATTGCAGGGCTTAACACACACACACACACACATACACACACATACACACACACACATACACACGCACGCACGCACACACAGTACATGAACAAGCCAATGTGTCTGCATGGACACAACTTTAACTGCACACACTATATTATAGTTGTTGCTATTTACTGTAATACTTTGTTAGCTCTTTCTCATATTGTAGCTGAATAAGAACACAATCTTATGTTTATGTTTATGTCTTATGTCATATTTCAAAACTATCTCAGAAAGACCAATAGTATCATATCAGTTTATGTATTAGTAAGATAAAACATGCAAGAACCTTATCAAATAACAACAAACTGCAATAACACCTACCACTATGATAGTACACATCAATGAATTAATGAAAAGAAAAAGTCTAGCTAAAGTATGTTCCAATAGTGTTATCACATTAACAGTACAGTATAAAGAGAATAGTTTCTGAAACAGTCAGTCAGAGATAATGTCTCTCTTCTAGAGAGAAGACAAGGCTAAATTGAGAGTGAGAAGGAAATAGATGAGGAGAGGTGGCCATCTATTGGTACAGATTGTAACTGCATGTTTTCATGCTCACTAGAAATTGTATTTACAAGTAAAGAAACTAGGTAGTTTTAGAGCGTTATACGTTTAGTGTAATTTGTTATAAATATTTTAGACTTCCGCCAGCTATCAGCAAGTGAAATGCTCAGTGAGAATATATCCTCTAGGTAATATCCCCTGCTAATCCTACCTAGATGATCTTAAATGGTGGGGTACGCTAATACACTTTTTGTCAAATCTAGCGAATATCTCCTTACAGTCTGCTCGGCTGTCTGTTCTGTGTGCGCTGAAAGAGAGCCCGGTGTTCCTGCAGCCCTGGCTCTGTAAATGGGAACACAAAGTGGTGTAGACTGAACCACATAACACTATTGCAGCCTTGGCTATATGTGCATCCAAAGCAGCGCTTCTGAGGGAGAACTGAAGGGAGCTTTATTTGGTTGGATGTTTAGTTATCAACAATCTTCTTCCAGCATTGCGTACTCCACTTTTAAAGTTAAAGTCATAAAAACAGTTAAAGGTATAGTCAGCTATTGCAAGCTAATTGTATGCTAATACACATTTAGTCAAATTCACCAAATATTTCCTCGCATTTCGCTAGCTTACAGTTCTCTGTGCGTGTTGAAAAAATAATCTATACTTCTACACAGCCCTGGCTCTGTAAATAGTAACAAAGTGGCGAACACCACTCGTATCAACAAAGCCGTAGCATACGCTTTGCTTCACAGTGCACTTTGACATGTGAGGTGCCGCCGGAGGGATAATGTTTTGATTTGAGCTCAAAGTTAACAAGAATGACCCTGCCGGTTTGTTATTGTTAAGTGAGTTCTGTCTGGAATTGTATATTCCTTACCTCGAATGACAAAAAGGCCAATGAAAGCTTTTTCAGGTTGCACTATGTCAAGCATAGAAACAAAAGATTAGCTACACTTGCCTAGACATTTTACTTACATTGTATTTGTTTTCTCCTCTAGACTCCTACATTAACAAATCTGCCTCGTTGCCAGACTATGGTAAAAATGGACTGCACAGGGTACGTTTGTGTGTGTGTGTGTAACTGCATTACATTTTCTCAGTCATGTTTATGAAAGATGTTGTGTTTTGCAGCCCGGCAGTGCAGGTGGAGATTATTACCAGTACAACAGCAACAACGCAGCCAACTGGAAGATCAAAGGTTAGGTTTACCTATTATGGTATAGCGTTCTTAAATTGTACCATTAATTTATCAATTTACTGACACATAATGTATACACATGTCTTATATAACAAAATCCAGGATAGTTTATATAAACACCTTTTCAATATATTATGTGTATACCACTAATATTCCTTTACTTTTTTGTCTTTCTTCCAGAATACAAGGTAAGATATTATGCTTTGTCCATCTGGAATCCCCAACTGTTATTGTTAGTGTGGTAAAAAACTTTGGATGGTAAATTGCATTCATAATAGTAATAATAATAGTAATATTGTAACATTGCAAATATACCATAACTTATGGATGAATAGAAGGAATGGTTATGTCATGTACAGTATGTTGTTGTTTCTTCACGTGATGTCACATATTTATAACAACATCATGCATATTGTGAATATTACTGTGACTTATCACAGGTGGTCATGGCCTGTCCTTCTGTCTTAGATCTACCCATATGAGGCCCTGATGGTGACTGTCAGGGGAGAACAGCGTCTCCCCTGTGATGTTGACAGGGCCAGGCTGGAAGTAAGGACACACTGTGAATACTACAGTGTTTTATAATGCTACAAGAACCCTCTTTGTCTCTGTTTATCTCCATTATAGCGTCACATACATTCACTCTACACTGTGAATACTACAGTGTTTTATAATGCTACAAGAACCCTCTTTGTCTCCGTTTGTCTCCACTACAGCGTCATCTCTCAGCAGAGGAGTTCTACAGAGTGTTTGGTATGCCCATGTCTGCCTTCGATTGCCTGGCCCAGTGGAAGAAAAACCAATTGAAGAAACAGGTCAGACTTTTCTGAGGACCTTAGACCCATGGAAGGGTTAGCCTGCTCTGCTTGAAGGGCCTTCAGGACGAAGCTTGACTGTATGTGAACGAGAATGGAGGAGAGAAAGGAACACACTAAGAAGACTAAACTGGGTGGACGTGACACAGGCAGATAAGCACTGAGATGAGAAGATGTACCTGGAGAAGTATTACAATACATTTAGGTTAAATTTTTTCTGAAATGCTTAAACACTAAACCCAATCTCTGAACCAAATGCTCAGCGGCCTATTCCCATTTCTCAGGCTTTATGTCGCTTTGGCAAAACCTTCAACAAATTCACGTACAGTATTTATACACAATTAACAAATCTCATTCACTGGTTTTGTAAAAACTAAGCACATTTTCAATCCATCCATTCATGCTCATCTGGTTATCTGTAGTCGGGCTGAGGGGGCAGCAGCTCCAGTAGGGGACCCCAAACTTCTCCTTCCCACATTATACAGCTCTGACTGGGGGATCCACAGGCGTTCGCAGGCCAGTGTGGAGATATAATCTCTCCACCTAGTCCTGGGTCTTCCTCGAGGCCTCCTCCCAGCTGGACGTGCCTGGAACACCTCCCTAAGGAGGCGCCCAGGGGGCATACTTACCAGATGCCCGTACCACCTCAACTGGCTTCTTCCGACCCAAAGGAGCAGCAGCTCTACTCCGAGTTCCTCACAGATAGTCGAGCTTCTCACTCAGTCTCTGAGGGAGGCGCCTGCCACCCTCCTGAGAAAAATGTTTGCCCCTTAAAACACAAAGCACATTCTCATTCACTAAAACACATTTTGCACTGTGTAGCAAAATGGTAAACTCCAGTGGAAATAGTTAAACACAACTTCAACACATTGTCATTGCTTACACACGACTCAATATTGTTCATTCTTGTTTCTAATGTTGCGAAAAAAACTAATATGGTGGTGGAAGGGCTATGACCCAAACCCACGTACCGTGGTAGAATCTAAGTAATGGAATTGGCCTGTGGTGACGTACTGTACTACAGTGTTGTCAAAGCTGGAGCGCTACAGATGGATTCCTGCCTTTGCCTGGCAAGGGACAACATTGCATGTAATGTAGACCAAGTCCTCTTACCCAACCCAACGCAAAGACATGATGCTCAAGCAGTATTAAACATTACTTTTGGTTTTGATTTTGCAGTTGCACAACATTTTTGCGTGTACTGTAATGTGTTTTTTTAAAGGTTTTCTTTGTTCTTATCACTTCTGCAGTAAGACTACTGTATTTTCGTGCAAGTGCTGAATATACAGATGTCTAGTACTTTTTTAATAACAGTATTTAGAATTCAATAAATATATTGTCTCACCAGCGGATGGCAGTGTGTTCACATGAGAAACTGGATGGACCTTACATTAAATTATTATATTATATTATATTATATTATACCATTTTGAGATCTTGAGATTCTGCAAAACCGATATTAGACGTTGTATATTATAGTAGGTTTGGAACAGACAAGCAAGTAGTGTTTTTACTTGATATTATATGAAGAGAGTGGGTTTAAAATATGTGAATGCTAAAAGAAACCAAAGTTTTATTTATTATATTAAAGGTGACATCAGCAATTGCAATCTACTGTAAGATAATATACTTTTGTCATATTCAGCTAATTTCTCCTCAGCAGACTACTAGCTGTTCGCTCTGTGTGTGTGCTGAAAAAGTAATAAGGTAACTACGCAGCCACAATCCTGCTGTGTTTTTGTATTAATCGTGTACTATAACATCAACAATCTTTTCACCAGGATCGCTGACCTCACCTTTAAACGTTTTTATTATTTTCCCCTAAAGCCATATAAGAGTCTGAATTTATATTTTGTGAGCCTGGACAGACTTACTATGTGTGAATAATTGTGATCTAGACTATTCTATGATTACTGTGGCTGCATGACTACACAGATGATAACAACTCTAATGTTGCAATTTAGTCCCACTCCAAAAGGAAACATATAGAGTCTAGACTCTTGATCAAGTGATATACAAATGTTATTGACTAAAGGAAGAACTTTTATCACACATTGGAAACTGATTGTTTCACTGGAAACATTTTGGTTAATGTTTTCATCAAAAACATGAAAGCAATAATTGTATCCTTTACTTTGAAGATGTGTGTTTGCGTGTGCATGTGTATGTGCGTGTGTGTGTGAAATATTCTGTAACTGTTGATATCAAGAAAGATGTGGAGAGATTTGGAAGAGAACAGACTAAAGTCAAAAATTGAAATATGAAGGCCAATAAACTATGAAAGCAAATGAAACATGAAGCAAAATACAGACAGGATGAGAAAGAAAAGATGAAGGAAGGGAAGAAATGATGGAAGGATTAGAATTACGATGGGCATGTGTTTGTCTAAATAATATATATATAATACTGTATATGAGTAGAGCGTAACCTTTTAATTAAAAATTAAGGACCAGAATGCTCAGTTTAGGATTTTTTGAGTTAATTTGTATTCTAAATACACTGGCCCTTTGGATGTGTGTGTGTGTGTGTGTGTGTGTGCACGCGCCTGTGTGTGTGCATTTGTGAGCACATAGGTTGTTGATGTGTGTGGGCATGTAAAGGTAAATGTGCTTTTATTGTCACATACACATACATGTAGCAAAATTCATCCTCTGCATTTAACCCATCCCTGAAGGGAGCAGTGGGTATCCACTGTGCACGGGGACCAACTCCAGATTGGAGCCAGTGTCACTGGTCAGATGGCACTGGCTGGAGGGTGAACCTAACATGTCTTTAGATAGTGTTTACATGTACAGCATTAAAGGGCCTATTACTGCACACTTTCTTTCAATTGTTTTGAGATTTGTGTACAAACAAAAATGTCACTAAACCATTTGGTGTGGAAAACACTGTTTGGGTAAAGGGAGCTTTTAAACTAGCCTGGTGTATCCAGACCTAAAATTCCCTTTGTGAATAAGGTCTTGCAACCCACCATTGGGAGGTTTTAAGATTTGTTTCCTCTTACTGGGCATAGACCTTTGATTCATTTTAAAACTATTGGACAGAAGTTTACCAGGCGGCTACAACTGTTTTGATCACCTCATCTAGCTTTACCACAATTTCAAAACATGTTTGACTTCAACGTCATCTCATTAACCCACCCACCAGCAGGGTGTCTCTGAAACCGTTAATGCCAAAAGGGTTTCCAGACTATAATTTCAGCGAAACAATTGAGATGACAGCAAGTAGGGCTACCCTAAAACATTTTTTAATTGTGTGACATTTGTCATTTGTAAAATCTTGGCTGTGACCTCCAATGCTGCTCAATAAATTATATAAATTCTGGCAACCTACAACTGCTTGGATTGCTTATTACCCTTACCAACTGAAACATACACTGACTGTTGACGGCATGCTGGTGATGGTACATTTTACATTTAGAAAATTGAATTCAAAATATTTCCAAAGCCAGATGAATGACTTAAGGGGATTTGTGTTATATCTGCTTTTAAAGTCTTGTTAACTTTATATTGCACTCAGTAAATCCAGCTGCAAATTTACTAACACTAGGACCCAGTGGAGCAGGATCTACCGATGAAACTACTATAAACTCAAACGGCCACACTGACTCACTGTTCTACAACAGTGTCTGACTGGAAATGTTCTGAACACGCCTTGCATTGGCATGATGTTAATAATATCTTAATAACCGTAACTTTTAGAAGAAAGCACGAGGATTACCACCTGAAATAAATAGTGCAGTCCAACCTATGGAAAAGGGACTGCATGGATTCGACACGGCAAAGCGGTGAGTAACGGTCCCATTCCCTGGATACTGTAGCATACTCAACTTGTTACATTCGTGTTTTTATTAATTTGGCTAAATCAATACTTTTAACTTTTGTTCAAATCAGTGAACATCATTTAGTAGATACTTTTTATTCATCGCCGATAAAGCTACTGTTATCTTCAGAATGTGTCTATATGAATGAGTTCCCTGTTCGGTGTAAATAGTGCGGTTGCCCGTGCCTGAAACGGGCGAGTGATGTCACCGGACGGTGCGCTATGTCTATACGTGTGTGTGTAGGCTAGGTGTGTGTGTGAATGAATGGAAGAGGTATTCAACAGGTATCAAGAGTGACGCAATCCCATGTTAACATCACAGTGCCAGGTTGGAAGCTGCGCTGCTAGGCGGAAGTCCCTCTGCAGGAACTGAACGCCCAATGCCCACTAAACGAAACGAGAGACAAAGAACATACAATTCAACTTAAAGTAGAACAATACTCATATAGTTGAAGATTCTAATAGAAAAAGCAAAAACATTTTAAAATTGAATACATGTTAATTATCATCGGATTAGTGAGCTATAATTAGTCGAGTAGGCCTATCAGAATTCCTCTGAGCCTTTCAGTCATTAAGACATGATTAGGCTAATCAGCAATTATAAACTATTATTACCTCTTTACATGCTACTGTGTTTTCAATTCATCATAATACATATACAGTATATCCTTTTTAGAAAATGATATTATAGATCCAGGTTTTTTCCATTAATAAACCTGGGTTATGTGTTGGCTATTGTAAGACCATGACAGGCAAATGAATCAATCACTACACTAATTGTGTGTGTACTGTATACTGCATCTGTGTCTAAGAGATAAACAATGAGTTCCAGCTAATTTATTTTCATTCTCCATCCGGCCCACCCATCCACACACACACACACACAGGCTAGATTCACAAAAGAAAGTAATCTTAAAGTTAATTTCTATTAACTATATTGCCTATGTGCAGCTAACTAACAAATGATCCAGCCTTGCGTGATTTAACAAAAGCATCACTTGTCAGCATCCATAGATTCTTTTTTGTGAATCTGAAAAACAAATTACCGTACCTGTACATTTTGAATGTAAAGTCCATATGTCATTGTCAGATTATCGCCCGTATCATGTACAGCTGCGCTACAAGAAGATAAGGTATTTCAAGAATGTAACAGAGAGATAAAAAGAAATCCCAGTCCAGTCCAGCTATTAACTGATAAATTCCAAACTAAATTGGTGCCAATGGGACTTTTTCTTTTAAAGCCTTGATGAATGCATGGCTTTAACAAGGCTAATGGCAGTGATGTCATCCACTGTGGTCATGAAAATAGGGTCCAGAATTTCTAAAATAGACCTCTTGTGTCTGAGAGGGGCGTGGCTCGGCCGGCCAGGACTTGAACTCTGATCTCTGTCTAAAGGGGATGTGTGTCTGGAGAAGGAGGAGGAGAGCAGAGAAGCAGAGGGACATAGGGAGGTGAAGGGATGAGATAAAAGGGGTGCAGGGAGATGGGGGCAGTGGCTGTCAAAACATGACATATAGGAAGGGAACGGCTGTCTGGTTTGACCTCAGGGAGCTCGCGGGCGTACGCAACACACACTTGTAATATATGACTATTAGTGTAGGCCTACTACACCCAAAACATTATGCAGTGTCCGCTTTTGAGGTTAATCGGCAAGTGTTCGAGTGAACCGCTAAAGCAGACTGTCTGGGAGTGTGAATGCTTGGGGAGGATAGTTGTGGATTGACCTGATGAATGGTTTCCTTGGTGGGAATGAAAGCCTTGGGTTGGAGAGAAGAGCTTAGCTTCCCTTTCTCTATTCTCTGTCCTGCCGCTGCCCGTAAGCGCTACGGTGTGTGGTGATGCGAAGGAGCACAGCCTCACTTAGGAGTCGCCGTGTCATCGCGAGCACACTAAATCAGTTGAAATGGTGACCCAACGACGGGTGTCTATAGACCAACACAGGAATCTCCTGCTCAGCTTTCATGGAAAAACGGTCCTGTACTTGTATATGAGATAACTGTGTGTGTGCGTTTGTGTGTGTGTGCGAGTACGTCTGTGTGTGTGTGTGTGTGTGTGTGTGTGTGTGTGTGTGCGTGGTTGGGTGTGTGCATGCATGCTTGTGTGTTTCTGAGGTTTACAAAGATTCTTCTGTGGCTGGACCACAACAGCTGATCCGCGAGCCGCCAGGCATCAGGAGGATGTGTGTGTGTGTGTGTGTGTGTGTGTGGAGGGGGGGGGGGTTGAGAGAGAAAGAGAGAGAGGTTTCATAGCTTAACATGTACAGAAAGAGTTAATTTCCATTTCATTTCGTTTGATGTAGCCTATGACATCAGCCAAAAAAGAACATTATACACATAGAACATTTAGAGGAAACAAAAGACCCAAAATGTCTTCCATCTGTGTAAAGTGTAAAGTTGACAGTGAGAGGAATAGGGCGGCACATTGAATACCAGGAAGGAGTTGATAACTGCTTCTGTTGACAGCTAAGACCGGAAACCACAGCTGCTGGTCAACACGCACGCACGCGCACACAAACACATTCACACACAGCTGCTGGACATATCCTTTATCTCTGAATGCCCATAGCTCTGGAGTCTGGACCATGCTGCTGAGTTCCACACCCCTCCTAGTGTGTGCGTGTGCGTGTGTGTGTGCGTATATGTGTGTGTGGGGGTGCGTGTGTGTGTTTCTGAATTCCTGTGTTGTTTTTTGTTTGAGTGTGTGGGTTATTGCCTTGTTTCCACAAACCTGTGGAGCATTGTGTCTAATTCTGGAGACAATGGCATATTGTCAGACTAAGGGTGGACAAAAAGAACTTGTTTTGTAAGTGTGAGAGAGAGAGAGAGTGTGTGCGTGTGTGTGTGTGTGTGATATCAGGTTTATTTTCTTTCTTTTTTTTCCAAGAAATCTAGGCTAAAGGAATATTTCTAAACAACACTGGTCTCGTAGCTAAATCCAATAAATGTGTTGTGTTTATGCAGACACGGTTTACGTATAAGTATATTGATGTTTTTCAGCCTACAGTAAAATAACATTCTTCTGCTTTTAGTTTATTAACAATTTAGCATGCAATTCCTCTATTGTTTGTGATGAATGAATGAACCATTAGCTGAATGGACCCCTGTCAAGCATTATCTAGGATCTAAAGATTTTGTTCTTTAGTTTGTATCTGCCTCGCCCCTCTTTGTCATCTCTGAGGAAGCAGGATGTGTGAGAGTGTGTTGTAGGATCTGGAACAATGTCAAGGTCACACACACACACACACACACACACACACACACACACACACACACACACACACACACAATGTCTCACATACACAGGATGTGCATGTTGACCACAACAAGCATATCTCAAAGAAAGTCTGCCATGTTCATAACTGGAAGCTGGATTGTGAGGTGTAGCATCAAAGAGAGTAAAGTTAGAGACATAGAACGACAGTTTTTGGGATACACTGTATAGTAGGCTAATTGCTTAAATTAGATCTCTCTCCTGCTCAGCTGTTGCAACAGGCGGCGGTGAGCTGAGCTCCAAACTTACTGCATGCCTCTTACTAACTGACTGCACGCCTTGGACAAGCCCTAACTTGTGTGTGTTTCTGTCGTTCCTAGATGTGTGTTATCAACTGTGATTGCATCTGTCATTATATTGTTCATGTGCAGGTAAGGACAGTGGTTTATTGTGTGGTTTGCATTGAACCGTGATTGGTTGACTCTGTGCTTCTCAGTAGCGATGGAGCGTCTGGTGAACGAACTGGGCACTCTGCTGAAGATGTTGGACCAAGAGGTTGTCAGTACTGCCACTGCAGACAAGATGGCCGCTGTACGCAA
Organism: Typhlichthys eigenmanni; assembly: GCA_027564635.1. NCBI lineage: Eukaryota > Metazoa > Chordata > Actinopteri > Percopsiformes > Amblyopsidae > Typhlichthys > Typhlichthys eigenmanni. The sequence continues at coordinate 22,264 of JAODUK010023483.1, forward strand.
CATCCTGGAGACCCTACAGCCCTCAGGTACACTACACACTGGTGGAACGGTTTTTGGGGGTATGGTGGAGTCACACACAGTGTAATAATCCAAATATATTGATGATTATACTGAAGATAATTACATTTTTACATAATAGGGATGTGCATTTTGGTAATTTCGACTGCTCGAGTACCCGACAGGAAAAACGAGTGAGTACTCGAGTACGGGGGGGGGGGGGATGGGAGGCGTTGATGGCGGAATATAACTAATAGGCTAGGTAAACACTCAAGACTGATCTCAATGCGTGTGTGTTCGCCAGGACCAAAAGTTAATTAAGAATACAAATGTTATTAAAATAGAAATAACATACATCAGGAAACTAAAGGATGTACCGGGCAAAGTCAGTTTCTTATTTTAATAAATGTATTTCATTAAAAAAGAATCTCGCACATATAAGCTATCACTGGGTCATAACATCCACAAAGCATCTACCACAATACCAGGATATAGTTACAGTGCAGTATAGTTCTATAAATATGCTGTCGTATTTTAAATTGTTCCAAGCTGACCGAACATAATGTAATACGGAAGCAAAATACGTATTAATAGGATGTACTGCTGTGATATTTCAGTTTATCCAAATAAACTAAATAAATTAAAAAGGCTACGTTTTCCAGGTTTCAGAAAATGGTTAGAACTGAATTTCCAAGTTACGCTAATTTATTTTAAGTTTAACGGAGATGATGATGGTATGTCATGAAAATATAGTTTGACATACTAAATGGCAGATAGGAACAAATTGGCTTTTTGTTTGGTCAGACTGCATGTCCAAAACTGTGGCGATGTTGAGTTGTTTGATACCCGACTACTTAACTAGATTGTGCGTTGTCATCATCGATCATGAAACGTATGATGGAGCATTGCTGTCACAGACGAGCATTCAAATACTCGTGCCCATCCCTATGAAATAAATCAGGTTTTCTGAATATTTTAGTTATAATCCTCAAAAAAAGGAAATCATTTTAGAAATGTATATTTAGATAGGTGTATCATCAACTGACTTCACAATCATGGTTGTGCACATCCACAGTCTTCTTAATACTACTAGTCTTAGTTAATCCACGGGGTTAATCCTATTTGTTGCTCAAGGGCAACTTGACATTTGTCGTTGACGAAGGGGACAGCGTTTGTTATTCGCCTCTACCTGGTGCGGTGTTCAAACTGTCATCTATACGGTCACAAACCATCTGCAGCTGTTTGCTATTGTTGTCCTTGAAGTAATAACATACTCATGTTGAAAATAGAACTGCAACAAACATGAGCTCCAATTAGATGGCTCGGCTGAAGTCTTGGCTCTCCAGCTTGTTTAGAAGAAGAGAGACGCTAGGAAGATTGTTAGAGGATAATGAGAGTTAAGGAGTTAAGTGGATAAAGAGTGGCAGGTCACAGCAAGGAGAGTGGCTTGTACAAAGCTGTGATACCAGATGGATGATAATTCATCTCGTGGTAGCAGCTAACACTGATTTACAAGTGATTATCATAAAAGCGACCATATTTCTGTTGTTCATTGAGCTTTGTTATCTTTAATTACATGTTTATACATTTTAAATGTTATTATTGTCTTGGGTGGACTACATTTGTGTAGTAATAAGCAGTTGTGCATAGCTCGCAACTGAACATTAACAACCCCAATCAGAAGATGTTGTACATTTGCGTGGGTGGGGTTGCATGGCTCAAAATGGCTGCCTTTCAGAACAGTGATTCTGAAGAGACAAGTGACTTCTAAAGAAATGAGGATGGTTTGTCAACCATGCAAACAATCTATAATGGAAATAATATATGGCTGTCCAAACAATAGACATGGATTATCGCTGACTCTGAAACACCAAGTTTGCATGTACAGAGCAGGAAAAGCATTTTTAAACCATCTTGCCATTCACACACATAATCCAAACCCATTAACATTGTTGTCATAGTAGAGTTACCTGTAGCTTACAAGGCAGATTACCCATTTGGCCTGCATTGGTAACTTGGTTCTATCAGACTGTCCACAACTCTCTCATCCATCCCCATTCCACAGCGAACAGGTCAGACCTCTACATGAACAGCTGTCTCTATGGAAACGGCACCAGCTTTGTGGAATCCCTGTTTGAGGATTTTGGTGAGTTGGTGACCACATGTCCTAGGAATAGTTCTGATGATGATGATGATGATGATGATGCTGATGATGATGATGATGATGATGATGATGATGCTGATGATGATAAGGTTGATGTTGATGATGATGCTGATGATGCTGATGATGATGATAAGGTTGTTGATGATGATGATGATGATAAGGTTGTTGATGATGCTGATGATGATAAGGTTGATGATGATGATGATGATGATGATGATGATGCTGATTATGATGATGATGATGATGATGATGCTGATGATGATGATAAGGTTGATGTTGATGATGATGATGATGATGACAGTGGCGGGCCGTGCATTTCACACCTAGGCCTTCAGTGATGTCCTACTTATTCCGACTTCAATAAATACCTCTAA
>JAODUK010023494.1:12835-24797 GCA_027564635.1 Typhlichthys eigenmanni
CTAACAAGAGACAAGCTACCATTCATTTTGAACGTGAGCTAGCTACAGCTAACAAGAGACAAGCTACCATTCATTTTAAACGTAAGCTAGCTACAGCTAACAAGAGACAAGCTACCATTCATTTTGAACGTGAGCTAGCTACAGCTAACAAGAGACAAGCTACCATTCATTTTGAAAGTGAGCTAGCTACAGCTAACAAAAGACAAGCTACCATTCATTTTGAACGTGAGCTAGCTACAGCTAACAAGAGACAAGCTAACATTCATTTTGAACGTGAGCTAGCTACAGCTAACAAGAGACAAGCTAACATTAATTTTGAACCTGAGCCAGCTACAGTGAGCGACAATGGGTGGAGCTACGCTCTGCAACAAAATCTCCCAGCGACAACGACAGTTGAAAGTTGGAGAACGTTCTACTTTATGTTTATTTTCAGCATGTCCCCAGTGACCAATGGCTGACCCATGCACATGCATGACCCACAGTTACACCACGGGCTACTTAAACCACGGGGCTAGCTAAACCACGCGTAGCATGAGGTTTGGGCTCCTCATTGCGGACTCACCTGGAAGAGATCATAGAACTTGGAGGAGGACGTGGCGAGGTAGATCTTGTGCGCGAAGACATGGGTGTGGTCCTGCAGGACAAACATGACGTCGGCGCAGAGTGGGTTCTCCAGCAGTAGTCGGGCGCCCCTGGAGCGGCTGCCCGGGACCACCTCGGGGATCTTGATGAGTGGGGGCGGTGCTTTGGGAGGGAGGAACGGTGCCTGTAGGAGGGGCTTCTGCACCTGGGGGAGCCAATAAGAGTCTGGGTGTGACTGATTTGGACTCTAGACTCTGTAGTCTGTAGATTGGCCGCTTTACATCAGTACTAGCTTGTAGATTATGGGTGCTAGCTTTCCAAAGCATCTTCGTCAGCTCTACTACCGATTCGCAGTTACAAAAAATACCCAAAATCTTGGAATATCCTAAAACACTGTACTCCATCATGCAGTACCACACGTGTGCTAATGCAGTTTTGCCGGTATTCCCCACAGTTTAACTTTGCACACTGTTGTGTTCGCCTCCAGCGTGCCATAGTGAAAACAGACACTTTACGTCTCTAACTGCCCCACTGCCTCCGGTGACCACATATCGTCATTGTGACAACATCTCAGACGCCCTACCTTGCGAAGGTGTGACTTCCAGAACTGGAGGTGGCGCCGTGCGATGAGCGCGGCCCGGATGGCGTTGTCGAAGACGTCCTTGGTGCCAAACTGGTCGAACACGCTGGTCTCGTAGTAAGGGATGCCTAGCTCCTTGGCAACCTCCCTGCCACTTTCAGGCGGAAGAATGTCTCCTGGTTTTATTGGCCTGTAAAAAACAAACGGGATGCTTGTCAGTTACAGATGTGATACTAACGTTTTAAAAAGACTTTACACGTAGCAGTTGTAGGATAGTACAGTCAGGGTCGACTCCCAATCAAAAGTTCATGGGTTCAATCTTCAACAAGCCCATCCTCCCTCTAAGCATCCTTGAGCTACAGGCTATCGCCAGTAACAGTGCTAGGGCATAAGCTAAGTGCTTGTGCTAGCAAAAGGGCTAGTTTGTGAGCTACATGCTAGCACTAGTAACAGTGCTAGCTTGTAAGCTATGTGCTATTGCTATTAGTGCTATTAACAATAATAGTGTGTGAGCTACATGCTAGTTAAGGAGCTAGCACATGAGCTACGTGCTTGCTCTAGTAACAGTGCAAGCAAATAGAGCTACGTGCTATTGCTAGTAACTGCTATCGTGTGAGCTACATGCTTGTGCTAGTAACAATGCAGTGCTAGCGCATGAGCTACGTGCTAGCATGCGTGCTACATGAGCTACGTGCCAGCTCTAGAAGCAATGTTAGCGCGTGAGCTACGTGCTAGCGTGTGTGCTACCTGAGCTACGTGCCAGCGCTAGTAGCAATGCTAGCGCTTGAGCTACGTGCTATTGTGCGTGCTACGTGGCCCACCTGGCCAGGGGCCTCCGGGCCCTGTTCACAGCCTCCAGGTCGGCGTATCGCAGGTCCAGCTGGCAGCCCACCAGGATGACAGGGGTCCGCGGACAAAAGTGCTTGATCTCCAAATGCCACATGGTCTTGACATGGTGCAGGGAGTTGGGGTTGGCTATGGAGAAGCACAGCACCACCACGTCTGACCTGCAGGGGGAGACACACATGCACAGAGAGGAGACTTGAAACTGTGTTGTTTCAGTGTTAAAACCTTTTTAGTTTTTTTTAAAGGTGTGGTCAGCAATTGTAAGCTAATGTACTTTTCTGTCAAATTCAGCGAAAATCACTTTAACGTCGCCTAGCTGCACGCTATGTGTACGTGATGAAACAATAATGTGGTGTTGCTACACAGCCCTGGCTCTGTAAACGGGAACACAAAAAAAGTGGTACAGACCGCACCACACATTATCCCAGCGTTGTTTTCTGGAGCGGGATAAGAAAACAAAAAAGAAAAACAATCCCTGCGAATCTATTTATACCAATGTTGTGCTTATCAAACTACTAATAATAGATCACAATTGTCCTTTACACCCCAGGATGCGTCTGATATTACACACGTCCTGTCCCTCCGCTGGATAGGGGCGGGTGGAACACTGGAGCAGGTATTAGTGTTAAAGGCTGCGCAGCAACCAGGCCGACTGACCACTGAACACCCAAGTGTTGATGTCCATGCATAGGATATCACAGTAGAGCAGGCTACACATTTCAGTGTGTTTCTGCTGGGAGGAACATTAGACATCTACATGTCATAGCATCATGCCACAGTTTGAAGGCGCTTCAGCTGCACTTACCCAACCGCCTTTGCTGCTGTGCCTACAAGTATAGACTGCTAATTTAAAATATGGAGCTTTTTCTACGTAGTTTGGCCTGTCGATTTTATCTTTGATAGATGCAGAGACTCTAATGTATGCGTTTGTCTCTTCACGGTTATATTACTGTAATGGTTTACTCTCTGGCCTTCTGAGAAAGAGTATTACTGTACAAGTCTTCAGATGGTACAGAATACTGCTGCACGCACGCACGCACATCCTGACCTGCCATAAGCAAAGCGCCTGTCTTTGTGGTGGTCTCCGAATGTGTCCCACAATCGCAGAGAAACACTGACTTCATCGACCACGTCTCTGGAGCGCTCCAACACCTGCCGTGCACACACACACACACACATGTCTGGCATGTAAACAATGGTCTGAATGCGTCCATGGACGAATGACACAAACCTCATGAAACAGCTGGCTCTCAGGTTTTGTTAAAAATACATCATAATCAGGTTCATATAGAAAATCATCTACGTTTCATCTGATGTTTCATATTTAACAATACAACGTAATATTTACTGATAAACAACACAACTGTTTATCTGTCAGAAAGCTATGATTTCTGTCCCAGGCTAACTTCAGTGGGAAGCTCACGAGGCTAGGAGACATGCTAGCAACATGGAGCACTGTCTGTCTGCTGAGGTGTCTGCTCCCTGGGCAGGTTATAAATACAGCTCAGGTGTTGTCAGCTACTCTGGGGTGCTAACGTGTTGAGCGCTTGAACGCAGCACATATCCAGACTGTGGCGTTGTGTCACGGATGGTTTTGCACACGCAACAAACACACACTCACTACATTACTGTACAACGCACATTCTCTTTGTCTTCAGAATGCATGCCTGTGTGTGTGTGTGTGTGTGTGTGCACAATGCAGCCGCACACACACACACACATACACGCATGCTCACGCAGGGCATATACCTACTGACACACACACACACACACACATACACGCATGCTCACGCAGGGCATATACCTACTGACACACACACACACACACACATACACGCATGCTCACGCAGGGCATATACCTACTGACACACACACACACACACACAGGCGTACCTCCTGGCACACACACACACACACACACACACACACACACACAGGCGTACCTCCTGACACACACACACACACACACAGGCGTACCTCCTGGCACACGCGGTACTGGTCGATGGCCCAGACGGTGGGCACGTGCGTGGCCAGCAGCTGGTACTGGGTGAGGGTGGTGTTGCAGGCCCGGGCGCAGATCAGCCTGGTCTTGCCCACCGCGTTGTCCCCGACAACCACGCATTTGATGGTCTCCACGTTGGGCCTCTCGTAGTCCATCCTGCAGGAGGGGGAGGAACATGGGTTTCTAGGGCACGTTCAACAGCCTCTGGCGTTGCTAGGGCACGTTCAAGAGCCTCTGGCGTTGCTAGGGCATGTTCAACAGCCTCTGGCGTTGCTAGGGCACGTTTAACAGCCTCTGGCTTTGTGAGACCATCCTGATATCGTGAGCTTTAGGTTAAATTCGCTGTGAGAATCAATCTGGGGTCTCAACATCTGTCCTGACCAATCAGTGATCATGGGCGTTGTCAAATCAAGTTAAGTTTATTGATATAGCATAGATCTGAACTAGAGAGTATTTCTCTGAAGGGCAAATAATGGTACTAACTAAGTATTTTAGTATACACAACATTGAGTGTTGTTGCCACCAAGACAGATGTATGACTAAAGATGAATCATATCACTGTGTTTTTATGAATAGAATTCCCATGATGTTCACCGGTGTCAAATAACACACTGAGCAAAATATTTCAATATTTAGTTCTTACTCCCCAGAGGTATATTCTTCCCTGCCGTTCTGAATATCAATAGTACAAGAACAGAATATCAAATGGTTTTATTCAGAGATACACAGAGGTCAAAGGAATAATGTTACAGATGTCCGGCTTCTTACTGTAAATAAAAACCTTTGATGAGCAGGTACAGTATATGTCTCTGGTAGTTACACACTAGAACTGTAAATGACAGAATAACACAGTGTGACTCACTGACCAGTTACATGGACACAATAATCTGGTTATGCCCTTAATCTCTACAAAAACCACTGGAGATCCTCAAATAATCAGATTTTATATTTACAGTACGGCCTTGTCCAGAATGCATACAGTATTTTGTATTTGGAATATTGTGACATTACAGTGTGGGGAAATACGAGTGGTATTATATACAGGGTACACACACATACACACACATACAGTATATAATGTATACATATATCTGCGTGACAGGTGTGAGACTGGGGTGAGACAGGTGTGAGACTGGGCTGAGACAGGTGTGAGACTGGGGTGAGACAGGTGTGAGACTGGGCTGAGACAGGTGTGAGACTGGGGTGAGACAGGTGTGAGACTGGGCTGAGACAGGTGTGAGACTTGGCGTTTGCAGATCAGATTTTCTGTGAATGTCCTGAGGTGGCTGTTCGAGGTCGCTCCCTCTGACAATTAGACCATACTTTATCACAAAGGTACCACTGACAAACTCAGCTGGCTCTGGTCACAGCCTTCAATCGCGCACCACTGGATGAGGGGCGAGGTTGGACCAGCTGAATGTTATGTGGCTACACCCCAACAAATTCAAACGCTGTGCTTTCCCCGGGCTCCCAACCTCTGATTGCTATACTATATATTCCCATCCCCATACTTAGTTATTTATTTCTAAAATGTATGATCCTGTCTTAGTCAAATGTTTTATATTATGTGTCTTTGTATTTGTGTATTTGCAGTGTAAGATGTCCTTGAGTGTATTGAAAGGCGTCCTTAAATAAAAAGTATTATTATTATTATTATTATTATTCAGAAGGCGGCCCACTGTAAGGTCAAGGGTCACGTCTATGGAGCCATATTAAGCATAGCAATAGTTCAGGCAGGCCATGCAGTCTTTTTGACAGCTGATCGCAATCAGCTTATTGCCGGCTGATCTGAGTGACCAGAACATGTCATACCTACAAATATAAATAACTTGATAATTAATGACTATTTTGACGATAGTGGTCCTGACTGAAATTAGATTATGGCATGAAGTCGTAGCTAATGTTTTTATAAGGTGCATTTAAGTTAATATGATGTACAGTATAGGTCCATGCCTGCATACGGGTTTGACAAATACCTGACAGCACTGGCCTTGGATCAAGGCATTATTTGGTGCAAGTTACAGCAGTGACATGGTGTGATGACAGAGACCTCGTTTGATTGGTAATAATCACTGCAGAACTACAGGCCAGCAGCCTGTTAATTAGCGGGGGGGGCAGTCTTATCACTGCTTTCATTACGTCATCATTACGTGAGGAACACTACTGTCACACGCTGGTGACGTCGAACCCGGGACAAACACTCCATTTGGGCTAAAGGTTCAACAACAATCTTCTTTATAATTCATATGTGATGTTTTGCATACAGCCAATGTGGCCTACAGTATTGGCGCTGTAAGAAGCTGCTCCACTCAAAGAGTAGGATTTGTTTCTTCAAACTGACCTGCACAGCATCCAACAGTCAGTCTGCACGAAATAGCGAAACATGCGTAACGAGAAAATGCTTCATTGTAATTCAAACACACCCTACCGCCTGTCGTCCGCCCGCTTTGATATATCGCGACGACAGATTTATACTGCAGTTTGTTTGTTTGTAGCAGTTATTCCTACATTGTGACCTTTGAACGGCGTAAATGTATGTACAATAATCCTGGAGACAAAACTTCTCATCAGGTCAATATGGTGAAGCTACCTGGCAATGGTTGTAACTTTATAAGAACTAATGGCCACATACCTCAACCAATACAACACCACTCGTGCAAATTGCATAGTAGCCATGACAACTAGAGTTGGTGGGTCGTTTGTTATTATTTCTCCAGCCAACCCCATGGTGGTCCCTATAACGCCACCCCGCCTCATCCCTGCTCCTACCTCTCGGTAGGACGGGTCCGCCTGACAGCCGGTGGGCGCCCGGACCGGACCGTAGGTGGGCGTCCGGAACGGACCGTAGATGAGCGTCCGGACCGGACCGTAGGTGGGCGCCCGGGCCGGACCGTAGGTGAGCGTCGGCGGTTACAGAAGCGGCAGGAAGGGGATGCAGGGGCCGGCGGCGGGCGCCAGGCTTCCGAGCAGAAACGCGAGCCGCGGGGGGATCATCGGGTGAAATGCTCTGTTAATCCGCTTGTCTCCTCCTTGTCTCCTCCTTGTCTCCTCCCTTCACCTTCTCGTCTCTGCCCTTCCCTTGCCTATCTGGCGCGCACGAGGACTGCCCTCCCTTCTCCATGCACGGATAGGGGGAGAGAAGGACGGAGGGGAGAAGGAGAGAGGGAGAGGGAGAGAGATCATCTGCGAGCTCCAAGCCGCGCTCCTACCGACGCAGACTCTACGCATGGTGACGTCATAGGCCATGTTCTATTTATAGCGCGCGGCGTACGATTTCATTCAGTAAAAGAGAGAGGGGGGGGGGGGGGGGGGGTACCGTACCGCTGTTGTGCGCATGTCCAAACACTGCAAGTGAACCAGTCACTGTTACATGTGAGTTACATCATCACCAACACACCCGGCAATTGCCTCAAAGCTACAGAAGGTGTTTCATTATCCATGGTCATGGGGCCTTGCTACATGCCTGTATTTGGTTCTGGCCTGGGTCCATTGCCAATTTCTGAAGCACAAAATATCTCTACAAATGTAAAGTGTCAAATATTTAGATTATTATTGTATATGAAATGGGCGTTTCATAAATTTCCAAGACTAATAAAGGCTATAAAATGCACACCAGCCCATGGTCAGGAGAGCAGGAACTGTTGGGTGTGGTAGCGTGTGACAGCTTGTGTGTGCGTGTGTTTGTGTTTGTGCGTGACGAGATAGACTCATCCACAGCTCATGAATACAGCACCCTGAACCACCATAGCTATAGGTAAATTCGAGTTACTTGAACACAGTCGAAATGATTCCTAAATGGGCCTTTTAGTGATTGACACTGCAAAATTAAACTGAAGGTTGCGAGATCAGGTGATAGGGATGTAGCCAGATTGTCTTACTGTTGTCCTGATAGATGACAGCTATTTACTGGGACACTGGGATAGACCCTGCCAGGCCTTTTTAAATGTCCATGAGTCAGAACCAGATAGCTTTCCTCACCATAAACACAGACAGAGAGAGAGAGAGAGAGAGAGAGAGAGAGAGAGAGAGAGAGGGAGAGTAAGATAATTAGCATACCATCCTTACAATGACACTGTAATACCTACAGTAATGACCCTTCTGTCTGAAGTCCAGGTAATTGGCACTCAGTGGGCAGTTGAATTAATTTAAGTCTACAATATTTGCATAGAAAACAAACCTTTTAGCTGTTATTTCTGTCTCCTTCACTAATCCACTAATGTGACCGCCTGCAGCAGGAAAGCGGTTTGTTTGACCTGCTGGAGCTGTGTGGAAGTCACGTGGCAAGATGCTTGAAGCAACACCTGAGGCTTAGCTGAAGATTGTACATGTGTTATCATCTTCTATTCAGTGCTCTTTGTACAAGCCTGGGTTGGATCATGGTTTGATCTACCAGTATATCATGAGTACAGTAAACATTCAGTACAGTCCAGTCGGCCCAGTCATGTCATGTATAATTATCTACTTATAAACTCTTACACTATGTGACCAGCCACTGCACAATAAACCAGAGATTGCAAAGGATTATGGTCTTTTCCAGGATCATAATACAAAATATCTTACTTGTATATTCACTGATGTTATTGCTAAGGCAATCCTCTTTTCCTGCATTCACATTCCTTCTTATGTGTGTGTATGTGCAAGTGTGTGCACGTATGTTAGTAAGATCATGAAATCATTGACATAACACACACAAGTAAAAACATCACACAAACACACACATGCGCACACACACACACTCACTACCTGTTCAGTTTTCATAAATTACCTGCACAAGAAACCATTAGTCTACGTAATGCATTAATACTGCTAAAGTTTAAGGATGGATAAAATGAAGATGCTCTGTTCTTTCTTGAGTCCAATGGTATGTGTGCAATATTGACCTGATCAATCTTAACTGACCTGTTAGGCTTCAGAGTTAATCAACGAAATGTGTTTCATCATTCACCTCAATATTTACGATGTCTTCACTTTGTTTTTGATTCGTAGCGCACATCTGACAGACTCCGTTTGCAGTGTATTTATTTCATTTTTTCCCCTTCACCATATTATCGTTCACATTCTACCATCTAGTGGGCTCAATAAGTATTACAACTACAAGTTACGAATTACAGGTTGTTAGTTGGGTCTTTCTGCTACACTTGCATGAACTATATTTGCTCTTTATATTTAACCCGTAAAATGACATATATTTAGTGAGCTACATAAGTAGACAAATTCAGATTTGGTCTCTAGATTTCAATGCACCCTCTTAAATGTTAAACTTGTGTGCGTCGCATCAGCATATATTAATACATTTAAACTTGGGCACGGGATCACAAGTTCATTTATTTTTCCTGTTTTACAAGTTTAATATACATTTTTAAAATTTGAATGCCAGAAAAGCACAATACAGACAAATAGTGGTAACAAATAATAACATACAGGTTGGCATAAGGTTAACAACAAATAAATAAAGTTAAAAAACAAAACCCAGCTCAAGCAACAAATAACACGTGTTAGTACTTCACATTATTAATACCCTTTAAGTTATTTACTAATTCAAGAGATTTAGTTAAAACACACAATGCATGAAGAAACTGCGTACATCTGGGCATACGCTTGCCAAATGTACATTTGTGTATAAAAATAAATGTAAATAACTAACTTTATTTTCATCAAATAAAATATTTAACTTTCAAAGAACAGTTCATATTAAATCGTAGAAGATAATATTTTCAAATCATCCCAGAAGGTTTTTACCAAGGAACGTGACATGACGTCACTTTCGCCTCGTCGTCAAGGCAACGAGTGTCCTGCCAACATGTCCGCAAAACGTAACCAGTCTGCGATGAGCTCAAACGTAAGATTCAAACTTCTGTATCATTATAACACGTATTGTAGTCTAATATCTCATTCTCTCTCTGTTGCAATGTAAGGAACCCGATCGAGGTGTCATCCAATCGGAGGAGCTGTCACCCAAACGGATAAAGCAGATGTTGGAAATGACTGTGGATCTAGTTCAGTCGTAAGTTCTAACCATAGAGACTCATCAAGTTCGATCACAGAACACAATCGTATGACAGCTAGTTAACAGATAGATAGAGATAGCTCTGGTTTGATTATGTGATTATTGTTTTTGGTTTGAACTTGATTGTATAGAGACCTTGGGTTGCTTGGAAATGTTATTATTATTAATACCAGGCACCTTGAAAAGCTCCTGGGCTTCAAGAGCCACTTCACTTCCAAGGATGCCGCCCTGCTGGACTACTATATCTCTGCCTTCTGCTGGGCCCAACAAGCCGGGTTCTCCCCTCCACAGGTCTCCTTCACGATGGTCCTTATCCAAAAGTTGCTGCAGAACATCAAAGGTGACTGTCTGGAGGTTACTCCGTCTTGTGAGCTGTTAGGCTTATAGCTGACCGGGGATGGTTTCATGGGCCATGGCTACTATCTGTGTCTGTTTCATGGGCCATGGCTACTCTGTGTCTGTTTCATGGTCCATGGCTACTATCTGTGTCTGTTTCATGGGCCATGGCTACTATCTGTGTCTAGTCACATCCACCTAGGAAGCTGTCCATTGAAACTGTTTTAAAAAGGAAGGTGCTTTCAGAAATATACGTGGCAGGTGATTGAACAAACCTGTGAACTAGAGGTGCACAATATATCGACTGAGTATTGTTATCGCAATATCACGTTGCCAAATCTTGCAGGAAGTGCAACATTCATTTTATTTAGTGGAGATATGCGTCCATTGGCTGTGAGGCTTAGTTGTGTTTGATTTAGACAGAACAGTAAGCTGTGTGGCTGAGGAAGCTAATGACACAATAGAGATGGAAAAGGAAACATTAGTGGTCAAAAAGAACGCCTCCTCGGTAGCTTGGAATTGGAACTGTAGTTGTACCAGTCCAATATGTCCAAAATGTGGTGTTATATGTTATGAATATATTTTGATGCATTTTCCCATTTTTGTGTTTACTTATGTGTTTACTTTGTGTACTTATGTTTAAAAATATTTAAATTAATATCGATATTGCCATTTTCATGATCAATATCGCAATATCACATTTTATCAATATCGTGCACCCCTACTGTGAACCAGCAAAACATGTTTGTTTAATCCACACTTGCAGAAGAAAGTCAGGAGAATTTTCCATTAAGAAAAAGCCTTTGCTCTTGTACAGAGTTACCCCACACACACACACACACACACACACACTACACAATAACAGTAATCACACACACACCACACAATAAGTTACCCCCCCCCCCCCCCCCCCCCCCACACACACACACACAATAACAGTTACCCCCACACACACACCACACACTAACAGTTATTCCCCACCACCCCACCCCACCCACACACACACACACACTACACAATAACAGTTTCCCCACATGTCCTCCATGTGGTTACCCAGAGAAACAGCTGGGCTTTGTGGAGAACTGGATGGAGCTAGTGGAGGCTGTGGAAGACGCCTGTCTGCTGCCCCCTGCTGGGCCTCTGCTGGACCTGCAGCAGGCCATGGGGGTCAGCGATTACGTTAAGGACAGGTAGGGCTCCTTGTAGCTAGGCGATACAGTGCTACAGATATGTAGAAGATGATTCCACCAAGGCTTTAGTGGCTTTGGTTGTAAAACATCTGAGGTGGCTCCTGGATTATGTGTTGTCACTGTTGATGTGTGCCTCCTTCATGAGCGGGGGGACCACCCTAGGAGACCCAGGTCAGGCTCAGAGCTGGGGTGCAGCTACAATTTAAAGGTGGAATCAGGCTCAGAGCTGGGGTGCAGTTACACTTTAAAGGTGGAGTCAGGCTCAGAGCTGGGTTGCAGGTACACTTAAAAGGTGGAGTCAGGCTCAGAGCCGGGGTGCAGCTACAATTTAAAGGTGCAGTCAGGCTCAGAGCTGGGGTGCAGTTACATTTTAAAGGTGGAGTCAGGCTCAGAGCTGGGTTGCAGGTACACTTTAAAGG